>JALIZH010014672.1:0-75294 GCA_030522465.1 Rhipicephalus appendiculatus
CTGGATACAAATCAGCGAGATCATCTCATGACATCTCATGAAATGTTATGCATAACACGACATTTCATTTTTCATGCTCATGCCGTTACGGTTTTGGTATGCATCATATTAATGAAATGGCCGCGAGAGAACTAAGATCGTGTCAAGTAAAACCAGATGTAAATTAGATACATGACATGATTTGATGTTATGACCGATGAATTATGTTGTTTATACACTCATGTCAAGGCACGCCAATTTTGGTCGACCTCTAGAGTGAAGCGGCTGGTAGACCTTCAAAACCATCTCATGTAAATCATGACGTACGTGACATACATATAATTATTAAGGCAAAAGCTTTCGATATGCCTCGTCAAAAGCGAGACTTGATCGTCGGAGGCATCAGCACGAGTTATTAAAAAAAATCATCGCGTGGTGACGGCACCATATGACGTCCCACATCCCCGAAATTTGTGATTTCACCCTGACGTCACATAACGTGGTGTCACGTGATGACATCACATGACATTCATAGGCGTGCGCAGGGTCGTTATGTCAGTATACGCCAATAACTTCCCCTTCATGGGGGGCAAAGTTTCGTCGCAGCGCCCCCCATCCCCGCCCTATTATGTCAATGTATGGGGCTGACTTTGCACCCTCCCCCGCGTCGCAGCGCCCCCCACTCTCTCTTTTGTCAATGAATGCGGCTAGATTTACGTCCCCCCCCCCCCCCCCCCCCATGCGCACGCCTAGATGGCATCGACGCTTGGTGTATGGTTGTGATGAGTGAGTGCGCGACAAGTGATATTGCGGTGTACTCTGTGCTATGTAGTGGTGGTGGTGGCGTCGCATGTGTTCCAAACGCGGTGGTGTGTCGCGATAAAAGCACCGCGCAACGGACACGTGCGGTACATCGAGAAAAGAAGACGTCGGCGGGTCATGGCACGTGTGGCACTGACCAATGGGAAGGTGGCACGGCAGAGAGGGGAGGAAGACGACGAAATCGAAGGTGATCAGTCTGACTCGGACAGCGAGACGCTGGTGTCAGGGTCTGTGCCGTCGGGTTCCGGACCCGAGCACAAAGGGCCCGACAGCGTCTACCTCCAGACGTCCTCGGAACCAGGCGATTCTGGAGGCGGGCCCGTTCCCCTCGTCCGAGCAGCTAGTCCGGGAAGCTCAACCTCCAAGGAGAGCAGATTTCGCCGTCACGGTTACCGAGTGGACTCCTGCTGCCGGTTGCCAGCCACGGGACGAGCCCGGGTGCCTGCCGCCAGACTCCACGCTCAGTATGTGGGCAGGAAGGTCGCCAGCCTGCCTCGCCAAGGCCCCCGCCTCACACGACCTCTGCGCCGACTCGACTCCTCGTCCTCTCCACGAGTGACTTCGCCGCCAACGAGACCGCGTGCCAGCAACGACTTCGCCGCCCCATCGACTCAAGTGTCGCAGGTGCCGGTGACTCGTCTTTTCTTTGAACGCTCCGCGGAACGTTGTTCGGTCGGTAGACTGCCAGTCACTGTAGCTAAAACGCGCTCCTAGCTGTCCTGCTACCTTTTTTCTCGTTTTCTCCACTTTTCCGTTTTATGATAAAGTTACCTTTTTTGTGTGTGTTTGAAAATGGCTCCTTCCTGTTCCGATCAGAGGCCTTGCCTCAATTAACGCAAATTACCAAAACACTAAAACCTGCATCACAAATTGGCGTCCGCTACGACAGGACGGAACAGGACGAAGCCATTTTCTTTATTTTCATGAGTAGATAGTCAACGTCATGAGTACAGCAGAATTTATAGCATTGGGCGAGCGCTTGGGGTTGCAGGGCGCGGAACTGAAAAAGTGGGTAGATGAGCAATCTGAAAGGGCTCAGGAGGAGGCTAACAAAGCGCGTGAGGAACGGGTCGCAGAGCGTGAAGCAACAAAGCAGCGATTGGAGCTTGAACAGAAAACACTGGAGCTACGCCTTAAGATAGTTGAAGCTGGAGGTTCCACCGAGTCAATTACTCGAGTCCGAGAACCAGAGGGAACACGTCCATCGATCGTGAACCCTCACAGTTTGATTCCCGTGTCCAATGAGAATCGGGATGACTTGGACGCGTACTTAAAGCGATTTGAGGTCGTGGCCAATGGTCAGGAATGGCCTAAAGAGAAATGGGCCACTGCCCTGAGTTTGTGCCTGGATGGTGAGGCATTAAAGGTGTTTGGCCGTTTGTCGCCTGAAGACTCACTAAACTATGAGTCTGTGAAAAAGGCTTTGCTCCAGCGTTTTCGTTGTACTGCTGAAGGATATCGAGAGAAATTCCGTCGCAGTAAGCCCCTCTACAATGAGACAGCTAAGCAGTACGCTACTAGGCTGTTTAGTTTTTTTGATCGTTGGGTAGAGATGGCCGAGCGCGGTAAAACGTTTGAAGCAGTGCGAGATTTAATGGTCGCGGAACAGCTTCTGAACAATTGCCATAGTCGCCTTTCACTGTTCCTTCGCGAAAGAAACTGCAAAACGGTCGATCAAATAGCAGTGGCGGCTGACCACTTCATGGAAGCCCAACGGCAAAATAACCTGCTTGTTTTCCGTGAGAAAGAAGAAAGCCGACAGAAAAACCTTGGAGAACCTGGCAAGTCCCCAGCCAAGTGCTTCGTGTGTGGCAAAGCAGGACATCAAGCGTCAGACTGTCGCACGAAGGTCAGCCAACCCTATTGTGGCTTTTGCCGGAAAGCGGGTCACGACACTCAGTCCTGCAGACGGAAAGGTGGTGGAGGAAAGGAAGCTACCGCATGTCTGTCGTCACCAGTCGCTGTTTCAGGACAGGAGAGGTCGAGGTGGTCCAGTCAAGGTACAAGGCAAGCGTACGGACATCAATCCACTGGAATCTACAACCTGCCGGTCTTGACAGGAGAGGTGTTCGGACAGACGGTCTCAGTGCTACGGGACACGGGCAGCAACAGTCTGGTCGTACGCAGGTCCTTGGTCGCCGATAGAGCTTTGACCGGCACCAAGGCGAAGCTGCTGCTCGCGGATGGGAGTACGATTGAAGCTCCGGAAGCGGAAGTCACCATATTTTCACCCTATTTCAGTGGTCAAGCTGTGGTAAAGTGTTTGGAAAACCCCCTCTACGACGTCATAGTCGGCAATGTCCCTGGGGCACGTGACCACACGGACCCCGATCCTAAGTGGAAGAACTTCACGAAAGTCACGGAAGGCGACCACGGATTCCCGAGACAGGAGCGCAAGCACACGTCGGTAAGCGCAAAGGATCCTGCGGTCGTTGGCGCAAAAGTCGTGAAGGAGCACCACAAGAGTGATCTGGCACTACTGAACGTGTCGAGGCAGGTGTTTCAAAGAGAGCAAGAACAAGATTCGAGTCTGGAAGTTTGTAGGAAGAAGATTGGCCGGACCATTGTCGGGGCTGGGTCCACGGCGCAGTCGTTTTACACTGACAAAGAAATCTTGTACCGCTCTTACCAGTTCTGTCCAGGGAAAACGGTTGAGCAAGCGGTGGTTCCCAGAAGTCTTCGGGCCCAAGTTTTGGTACTAGCCCACGAAAATCCATTGTCTGGTCATCAGGGAATAAAGAAGACCACTGAAAGAATACTCAGTGCATTTTACTGGCCCGGAATGCAAGCGGATATTCAAAGATTCGTCCGGTCATGTGACTCTTGCCAACGGACCTTACCGAAAGGAAAACTCGGCAAAGCTCCGCTTGGACGTATGCCACTAATTGACACACCATTTGAGCGAGTGGCCCTGGATATAATTGGTCCTTTGTCACCGATCTCGAGCAAGGGGAACCGCTATATTCTGACGCTGGTAGATTTTTCCACAAGGTATCCTGATGCCATACCACTACCTGCGATCGATTCGGCAACGGTGGCCGAAGGGCTGCTGGAAATGTTTTCCAGAATCGGTTTCCCGCGAGAGATTCTTTGTGACAACGCATCCTGTTTCACATCCAAGTTGATGAAGGATGTAAATGAAATGTTAGCCTTCAAACACCTCAGCTGCACACCATATCATCCAATGTGCAACGGGATGGTCGAACGTTTTAATGGCACGTTGAAGGGAATGCTACGCAAGTTGTGCCAAGAGCAACCAAAGATGTGGGATCGATATCTCGCTCCACTTTTGTTTGCTTACCGTGAGGCGCCGCAGACAAGTCTCGGGTTTTCACCTTTCGAACTCATATATGGGCGACAAGCAAGAGGTCCGCTAAGTGTATTGAGGGAACTGTGGACTAAAGATGAAATAAGCGAGGACATGAAAACAACTTACCAATATGTATTGGATTTGCGGGAGCGGCTGGAAAAAAACGATAAACCTCGCGCATCAAAACTTGAGCAAGGCCCAAGCCTCGCAAAAGAAATATTATGATCGGAAAAGTTATCGCCGACAACTGAAGGTGGGAGATCGAGCATTGGTATTGCTCCCAACCAAGCAGAACAAGCTGCTGATGCACTGGAAAGGACCTTTCCTCGTCTCGGGCAAGAAAAATAACTTTGACTATTGGTTGGATCTTGGCGACAGCAAAAAACTGTTCCACATCAATATGCTGAAACAATACGAGGAGAGGGAACCGACACCCACATTTCAAGCGGCGACATTCGTTGTGGTTGAGGAAGAGGAGACTGACAACCCGACTGAATATCTGGAGCCAGGGAAAGGACTCGGAATTGAAGCCGTCCGAAAGTCGGAAGACCTGAACGACCTACAGAAGAAACAAGTAGGGAGTGTGCTGAACAAGCACAAAGATATCTTCTCCGAGACTCCGGGAAGAACAAACTTGGTGGAATGCCGACTTGAACTAATGACCTCAGATCCCATACACACGCCGCAATATCCCTTACCTTTTGCCATGCAGGAGATCGTCGAAAAAGAGGTGAAAGATATGCTGGAGCTTGGAGTGATAGAAAGATCACAATCTCCTTATAATTCACCTCTCATCTTGGTAAAGAAACCTGATAAGACCTATCGGGCCTGCATCGATTTCCGACGTATAAACAGCGTACTGATATCCGATGCCGAGCCTATTCCGAGAACAGACGTGATGTTTGCAGACGTCGGAACAAAAAGGTACTTTTCAAAGTTGGATTTGACAAAGGGATATTGGCAGGTGCCACTTGAAAAGCAATCCCGAGAAAAGACCGCTTTTTCAACCAAATCAGGACACTATCACTTTCTCTACATGCCATTTGGGATAAAGACCGCATCGGCGATTTTTAAACGGCTTATGAGGGCTGTGCTGGTTGGGATCCCAAATGTCGTCCATTATATAGATGTACTCATCGCCACCCAAACGTGGGATGAACATCTGGAGACGCTCGAACAACTGTTCAGCAGAATACGGGATGCTGGCCTGACAGTGAAACCCCAAAAATGTGAAGTGGGAGCACGCGAGATCACTTTCTTGGGTCATGTCTTAGGACGTGGTGAGGTTCGTCCAATAGAGAGCATGGTCGCAAAGATCTTGGAAGCGACAAAACCCGAAACCAAGAAGCAAGTGCGCTCATTTTTAGGACTGGCCGGATACTACCGAGACATGATTCCTCACTACGCCGAAAAAGCCCTTCCTTTGGTGGAAATGACCCGAAAGCGAGAGAGCAACCGTGTGACGTGGACACCCGAAAGAGAGGCGGCGTTTAAAGTTATTAAAGCGGCACTAGCATCTCGACCTATTGTCAAGGCGCCAGACCTCGCAAAAGAGTATGTAATTAGGTCCGATGCGTCAGACATAGGAATAGGAGCCGTTCTCATGCAAGAGCACGACGGCGTTTTACATCGGGTCTCCTATGCTAGTCGTCAGCTGGTTCCGCGTGAAACTCGTTACTCGGCCATTGAACGAGAATGTTTAGCACTGGTCTGGGCAGTTGAGAAATTTCACATTTACGTTTATGGGACCACTTTCGTAATTCAAACAGACCACCAACCTCTCTCGTATCTCTCTCAAGCTAAACACCTTAATAGTAGGGTCCTCCGATGGAGTCTTGTTCTACAGGAGTATTCCTTCAGGGTAGAACACATAAAGGGATCAGAAAATGTCGGTGCAGACTTTCTGAGCAGAATTAAGGACTGAATACTTTATCGTTGACTGTTCGTCATGCAGGTGCGATTATGTAGTGACCATGCATGCATATAGAGACAGTTTAACTTGTTAATCTTCACTCATCGGGCTACAAGTTTTTTTTTTACACAAAAAAAAAAACTTATCAAGGGGGGGACTCTCTTGTGATGAGTGTAGTTAAACAGTGCGGTGTTGTGATCGTGTGGTGTTCTCGGTGCGGTGTCGTGATGGTGTCGCGAGTGCTGAGAACACGGTGATGAGAAGCGACAACGGCACCACACAACGGACTCGTACGTCATCGAAAGAAGGACGACGTTGGCGGGGCACAGCACGTGGTGAGCGGACGAGGGAAATCGGACAAGAGCCAATGGGAAGCTGGCACGGAGTCGGGGAGGAAGACGACGACGAGCTGGAACGCAAGTCAGTGAGACCCGGGAAGCTCCAGGAGCAGGACGCTGGTGTCAGAGTCAGTGCCATCGGCTTGCGGAGCCGAGTACGAAGGGCCCGACAGCGTATAGGGGTCTCCAGAACCAGGCCCTCCTGGTTCCTGCTGCTGCTCCTGGTTCCTGCTGCTGCTTGCCACCCCGACCCGAGTCCCAGGGCCGGCTGCCGACCTCCAGGCGACGTACGAGGCCAATGGGGTCGCCGGCCTGGTGGGCCTGAAGACGCCGTCCTCAACGGCTCTCGAGCTGGCCTACCTCCTCGTCCGCCCCACAAGTGCCCTCGCCGTCAGCGTGTCAGCGACCACTTCGCCGCCCGAGCCACCACCAGCGACTCCATAACCGGTGACTTAGTGTTTTTTTTGGAACGTTCTATGGAACTTTCATGACTATCGTACGACCGGTCACAAAAGCGCTAGCATAGGAGTAGCCCGGTGGTGTTTGCTTCCGTTACGTGTTATTTTTTCCTTCGCCTTCTTATTTCTTGGGATAAAGTTACATTTTTGGGTGTGTTCGAAAATGGCTCCGTTTTTTTGTTCCGGTCAGAGGCCTTGCCTCAATTGAAAACAAAACCCCAAACCGTAAACCTGCATCACAAATTGGCGTCCGCGACACTGCCTCCGGGGCCGACCCCGGAGGCAGTGCAAAAACGCGATAAGTGCAGAGGGCTTAATGATATTGGGGGGGGGGGGGGGTATCAATGCATTCACTGAGACAAAAGTCGGAGTTTCACCGCAAGGGCGACGCAGTGAATGCGACAAGACCAAATTAAATATGAATCTCATACGAAAGAAACCGGCAAATCCCACGCATTGGGGGGAATCGATGTAATGCGAAGCAGCCAGCAAGGGGCAAATCATGCTGTACATATTATGCATGCCATGGTTTACATGTTAGGACCTGACATTTATGTTTGTCCTACAGTCACGTCGCGCAATACCAATTCTGGTGTATATCAAGCTCGCGAACTGGACGCAAGCGCACCATGAGCGTGGCATGTAAATGGCATTGTAGATGACACGCATGCCAAGATTTTCATGTTACCACCTGCCACTTATGTACGCTATATAGTCACGTTCCGCAATTCCAATTTAGATGTATGTCAAGCTAGCCAAACGGCCGCGAGCGTACCATGAGCGTGGCATGCAAGTCATGTTGCTCATGACATGTCATGATTTTCAAATGACCACCTGCCATTTAGGTTCGTCACACAGTCATGTCACGCAATACCAAATTTGGTGTATATCAAGCTAGTGAAACCGCAGTCAGCGCACCATGAGCGTGGCATGTAAATCATGTTGTACATGACATGCAGGTCATGATTTTCATATTACCATCTATAATCTTGTTGGTCATGCAAAAATATCTCATCGTACCAATTTTTGGATAAATCAAGTGAAGAAAACGGCCTTAGGAGCACTATGACCATGGCGTGTAAATCACGATTTTCATGACAAGTTATTCATGATTTTCATGATATGACTAGTCATTCATGTTCGTCATATAGTCATGTTATGCCATACTAATTTTGGTATAAATCCAATTAACGATACAGCCAGGAGAGCACAAAGTCGTAGGCGGCTAGATAGATAGATAGATAGATAGATAGATAGATAGATAGATAGATAGATAGATAGATAGATAGATAGATAGATAGATAGATAGATAGATAGATAGATAGATAGATAGATAGATAGATAGATAGATAGATAGATAGATAGATAGATAGATAGATAGATAGATAGATAGATAGATAGATAGATAGATAGATAGATAGATAGATAGATAGATAGATAGATAGATAGATAGATAGATAGATACGCTCAAACTTACCGAAGTTCGCTAAGAAATGCTTCGGACTTAAAAGCTAGCAGCTCACTGCTCACTAGAGCTGCCATGTTCGCTAAAGCAAAGTGGCGCAAGCTTTGCAATGAAAACACAACATGAACGAAGCTAGGAGCCATCTGTTTACGCCCCTTCAAGAGATGAGCGAGCACGCGAGCTCAGGTCACCACGCCCTGTAGGCCATCGTACAGAAACGGAGGCCCGAAGCCCAACTCCGGAGAAAGATGAGTGGGATGACGCCATTTAATACGCGCACTCTAGGGTGCCTACATGATTGAACGTCCGGTCATGTAGGCATTTCAACCCATTGCGTCATCGCGCGAGTCATAATGAACAAGCCTCTGCCCCACTGAAGCACCTCGGAGACGTGCACAAATGACGTATATATGAATATCTCACGCCGTTAGTATACCGGGGGCTATGTTATGCCTTGTAAGCACACTGGCGTTCTTTGCATTTCGCCCCCATCGAAATGCGGCCCCCGTGGCCGAGAATCGAACCCGCGACCTCAAGCTTAATATTCCAATAATAAGGAATGCGCTGCCTAGAACCTTGCTACGTTGCCTTTCTATAACATACCTATTTCAAATTTTTCAGTGGTGGCTTATTCCGGGATATGTGCATTGGAAGACATGGGTGACCTATCGGAAAGATCAGGAAAAGGTGAGCGACAGTGATGCAGCTTGTATGCATGTATGTGCCCCTTTTTGTGACGTGTAGCCTTAATTTCTGGGTATGTAATTGATTACATGTAAATATAAAGTCCGCTATTCGGTAACAATACAAGGCCTGGGTCGAACATGCAGCACTGCCACGCCGTCAACTGGAGAAGCATCCTTTAAAAAAAAGCCGTCGTAAACTGTTTGAGAACGCCCACTGGAAGCACTGAGCATAGGAATTTAGTACTGTTTTAATGGGCAGACACTTGTTGAAATAAACTCAGGCGTGCTTCGTGAGCCGGCAGTGCGGTTCACTCTTGGAGGGAACACGTGAGCGCGCGGCGGGCGGTACGCGTTACGCTAACTGTTGCCGAAGTTTGTCAATGCAGGGCATACATGAGCATAGATACATTAGGATGGTGCGTGCCCTGCGTCATCTGCTATACTTCTCTGTCCCTGCGCTGGGCGTGCGCTAGCGAGCGGAGATCCTTCCCGCTTTTTTTAACGCGATAGCGTTAAAGAGCTCGTTTCGCAGAAATTCCGGCGTCGGCGTCGGCCTTGTTGGTTGTGAGCGAAAAATCATCATCTTGTCCGTGACCGATAAATCGAGAAAGATGCAAATAAAATAAATAAAATTTTCGGGTCCGAGTGAGGATCGAACCTGGGTCGTCTGCGTGACAAGCAGGTGTTCTACCATACAGCCATGCCTCTGCTTGGAAATACTGTGAAAATAACTTCCTCTGCTTGGAAATGCAGTGAAAATAACTTCCATGCTTCGCAAACGCAAGCGTCCTTTATATAGGCGTCGCAATATAACATGTAATATCCCAGGAATATTGCGTGGTGCAAGCGTACATTGCCATCGGGCGTCAGAATATCTGACTATCATTACGATTTCAAAGTTTAAAGCCAGCCACCCATTACAAACGGCACACACTTTACTGCGCGTATTCCCTTAACACCACGTAGTGGGTGCATAGCAAGTTCGAAAACATTTCCCACATTTACCGCGCATAATTGCTCCTGGTTTAAAGCATACTACCCATTACATGTATGCACTAAGTGATTTAAGTACGCACTAGGGACGGGATATCGCTATCGCGTTCAACTCTTAAAGGCGAAGCTTAAGGGTCCCCCAATTTTTTTTTCTCGCAGCGTAATTCAAATGACTACAACTCTGGCTTTCGCCTGATGACTAGGCAGATACATCATGATCGGAAGGGCGAGGTTAGCATGCTCGCTGCATCGGGCTTCTATGGCCATGGCTGTTATCAAACAAGGCCAGTTGCTGGGGGTAGTGTTTGTGAAAAAAAGATACATGACTGGCTTATCGGTGAGCATCGACACAGTTTAGGAAGCTTTCGGTCGTGTTTTTCTGGTACTGGCTTATTTTTTTTCTTTGTTTAATGTAGTATGAACGTGTTCTAACACACCAGGTGGAGAAACATGGTGTATTGAGAAACACGCGCTCGTCTTCGGAAGTCCGTGCCGCTGTGCGTGAGCCCGCTTCGGCGGACGTCGCGATGTGCTGCTTGTTTCTCGGGTCACTATGGTTGGAAATGAACAGCGCTTCAGCGTTGTGCGAGAAGAAACTAACACCCCCGCCCCCCCTTTTTTTTCAACCTAACCTGAACAGAAGATAAACACGGAACTGGTGCCGCATGCAAACAAACCCTTTCCCGCATTTACACAGGTTACGCAGAATGTACACTGGTAGATACAGCAACAAATGCCCGTGGTGCAATGAAATAGCGACAAGAAAGCCCATTACATATCCGTGTACGCTACGCCAGCAAGCTGCTATCTCGCCGTAACTGGACAACACTCCTCTAGGCTGGCTGTGGGTTGTGCGAATCATAGAACCCAGTTGGCAAGCTATGACTTGGCCGGCGAAACGTTGTACCCAGTGGGGCCCTACCATAACCACAAACACCACCATAATCACAAACAACCCAAATTTCAAAAAAAAAAAAAGTTTATTCCCGCTTTCTCCTTGAGCGTTTTGCGTTCTTTTGCGTCCGGTATTGCGCAGCGTAAGCTGTTCATATGCGTTTAGCGTGTGTTTGCGCCTTCGTTTCTTGTACCCAAGGTGCACGTTATTGGTGACTCTGGCTATTATTAGTAGTTATCGCGTGAGTGAGAAGCGACACCACCCGTTCCGCGAGGTATCACACCAGGATAAACTTGATCATATACTCGTGAAGGCCACACCAAGGTGAATCCGCTTTAATTTAGGAGGCATGCGGAACCTCATTTCCAAGTGCCATTTGCGTAATTGCCGGTGTCGTCGCTCCGGTTTGGTCCAGTGCTCAACTGTGAAGTTGCGCATTACTCAGCAAAGTAGGGCGTTCATGTAAGGGGCACATATCATCGGCTGCAGTGACACCGGTCCCTGTTGTGAACACTGTCATGTACCAGCTATACCCCAGCACATATTTCGTAGCTGTCCAGCATACGCACGTGAACGACAGCGACTGATTTACTCCATTGAACGATTTGTAATAGGTCTTTAACTGATGAAGTTCTGTTATAAGTCCTTGGCCTGACGCCAATAGTGCAACAGTGGTCGTAAGAGTAGTCAGAGACTTCCTACAAGCAATTGGACTGGATGTACGGCCATAGGGTTTCGCCAACTTAATAGGACTGTATATGCTCACCTACATAATTCATCATCGTCATTCATTGCTCTTTTTCCTTCCCGTTTCTCTCCCCCCGATGTAGAGTAGCCGGCTAGAGCATACTACCGCTTAGGCCGACCTCTCGGCCTTTCTGTAAATAAACATCTCTCCTCTGATCTTGTACTCAAAGATCTGCGCGCTCAAGGCAAAAAGATTTCACGAACTAACCACGACTACGTCGTATACAAGCGCGTCTAGCTGATAGCGATACTGTTCAATTATCATTCTTTCCTGGTTTGACATAAATGTGCAATAAACTTCTAAACGCTAACATTGCATTGACAGATATCAACGATTTTTAAAACGCGGTTGCAGTGAGTTTGCTGTAATTTTCTCATAAGTTTTAACGCGATAGCGTAAAAGAGCCCGTTACGGGGGTAATTCCGATGACGGCGCATTTGTTGTGGGCGAAAAATCAGCGCGGTACGCGTGAGCGAAAAATAAAGAAATAAAAAATCTTCAGTTCGAGTGCGAATCAAACCCAGGCTTCTGCGTGACAAGCAGGTGTTCTACTATGGAGCGACATTCCGGATCGAAATCGTTTGGAAAAAAAATGATACTACAAGAATGTTACGTAGAATGAGAAGTGTAATAACTAGAGACCGGATTATAGGCAAATGCCTATTTTGTTCCTTGCGTTCCTATCGCGCCACTTTGATATATGAGCATGAATTTGAGGTTAAGAAGGGCTTTTATAGTGTTTTTATAGTGCCCATAAATGCCTATTTTCGGCGTTCATGCCTAAATGCCGATAAGTGCCTATAAATGCCTATTTTCAAAATCGGCGCCTATAGGAACACTATTTAAGCTCAAATTTCGTTTTCGAGTGCGGTTTGTGATCGCTATTCATGTCACAGGGCAAGATTGACCTTTCCGAACTCTACAAGGTTCAACCAAGTTCTCTAGTTCAACCAACTTCCGAAAAACAACCGATAGCAGCAGTGAAATGCGATGTGGCGGCCACCACACGCGACAGCTCCGACGTGGTGCTAGCGGTTGGAGGAGAGGAAACGACGCCATGTCTGCAGCCCTAAATGGGAGCACGTCTGAGCGTCTTCGGGGGGAATGAGGAGTGAGAAATAAATATAGGAGAAGGAGAGGAGAGTGGCGTCCATGGCCGAGGATGTGCCGAGGGAATGGAAGAACCGCCCTGAAGGCCTGGTTGTGGCGGTGGGAAGGGAACAGGAGGTCCCTCTGTGTAGCCGCGGAAAGGTGCAGAATGAATGCAAAACCGTGGAGAACCGTCAGGGTAAAGGAGAGTGTGGATCAAGAGAAAGAAAAATGTGATGTGCACGCGGCTTTTGTTTTGTTTGTAATTTACTTCTTAAAGGGCCCCTCACCAGGTCACAGAAGAAATTGTACTTTGACACTGGAAGCTGTTGCGTGCCCAATGAAGAGCAGTGTACCACGATAATTTTTCAAATTGCTTGGTTACGAGCCACGACCATTATACGAAGAGGCAGATTTGAAACCCTTGCAATCGCCCTGTGTAGCCATCGCAAGCCTTATTCCTTTCCTGCCCTCTTCGGTATCGGAGCCGGAAGATCGCATGACGCATCCGCATGTCATGCATGCAAGGTCACGTGCGCATGACGCGCCCGAGCAGTATGCCATCAAATTGTTGTGTCGTTTCGGCATTCTCGGTTGTGTATTGCCTGTTTTTGTGGGATGGATTCCTCAGTGCGCATGTTTGGAGAGGCTGGCACGGATCATGTATCCTTACCGCTATACACCGCGTCGCACCGCTGCAACTGCTGTCAGAGACGATGCACCAAAAAACACGCCAAGAGTTGTCAGCGCTGGCGCCGGCACGACGCGAGAACGGCGAGAAGACGAACGCATGTGAAATGGAGGCCGATTAGAGTATAGCATCTCGCTGCGATTCGAATAAAAAATAAAAATAAAAACACGCTCACATTCTGTTTGTGTGTTTTATTATTTCTTTCCGCTTTCATTCATCTGCTCAACTACAGATTACACAAATTACACGTCACCTCGAATAATTCTCGCAATGTCACGTGCATACAAACAGTGAGCGACGTCAGAGCGCCAATGTCTACGTAAAAGAGCGGCGTGAGAGCAGGACCATTCCTTTGTTGCACATCATTCCCTCCATCTTGGGGTGCGCGCCCGCGAGAAGGGCAAGCGGCGTTCAGTTTGAAATTTCACTTCTTTTCCGCGACGCGTGTCATTGCAAATCTTCGCAGACGTGATCGTGAGCGCCCAGTGCATGCATTAATTAGACTTGTCAGCTCGAAATGCTCAAACCCGGTTCACCGACAGGAGAGAAAATGACTCAACGCGATTAGACCGAGCTAATGCGAGGCAACCCTCCGCGGTCTGGCTATCTCTTCCTGCACTGCCCTTCTCAGCCTTGCCAAAAAGAAAGATATCCAGGAGTGTGTTCATTTGACGGTGGACATTTGACTTGCCATGCTAGACAAAAAAAGGAAAGACCCTATCTGCGAACTCAGCGGGAAATACATCGCTGTGTTCAACCGTTGGCGCCTTTCTGCTGTCAAACAATAACATTTTCTTTCTTCCTGTCGTAGATACAGGTCGCGCACGTCTCCGTTTGAAATTATTTGAATTTATGTAAAAATTTATTGTGCCTATATTTACGATTTTGGAGGCCTAAAACAGTGTTTTACCTGCCTATTTTTGGCGCCTAAAACGCGGTTTTTTAGTGCCTAAAAATCCGGCCTCTAGTAATAACAAATATAATATTGCATGGCAGAAGAGTAGAATCACATCAGGGAACAAAATATCTGTACTGCGCAAGAAGTGGTTGGCTAAGGGCCCACCAATTACAAACACATAGGCATAATTATCATAACCAACAACATCAACAGCATGTGCAGTTGCGCAGGTGCGGGCGTTGCCTTACGCACGCATCGTGAGTACTTCGCCAACTCGCCGCAAAAGCCACAATTATGTAATAGTGGGCACTTCGCAATTCCAGGATAGTTTGGACGGCCAATTTGTAGGCTCACAGGGTTCCTTTCTTTGCGGCATGGTTTACGTGTCCACTGAGAAACGAACGCAGGCAAGCCATTAAGAAAGCGATGTGAACAGGGTCAGATTACGCTATCGTACTCTACTCCTGAAGGCGAACCTCAAACAACTTCCAAGATTTTGAAATGATGCCAGATGAGTTACGCAAATCGCCGCACATACTGTGAAAAATGGCCGTAACCTTGAACGTGTGCTCAAGGATATTTGGGTGATTTTTATTATTTTAAGGCAGCATTTGAGTGGCGTATGCTACTTAAACATTTGATGTTTATATTATTTTCCTGTTTGTTATGATTCATCTAAAAAACAAAACCTGTAGAATTTTGGACACTTTCCTGCATAGCTCTAGATTTATTTATTCCCCCCCCCCATAACTGAGCCCGATTTTACTTCACAATGTTCTTGTTTTGCAGGCGACGGTATGTGTGTGGCAAAGTGGGGAAGAAACAAAAATTGTCGCGATAAAAACCAAGTCCATGGATATGGATACAATACTAATAAAAAAAGATGTGAAAAATTCGTAGGTTGCATGAATGTTACGCAAGGAATATTCAAATCACGGAAAGAATGCCTTCAGTCATGTGATCGTAAGTTCCTCTTTACGTTTGTTTTGCGCTACCTTTGATGCTGCAAAAA
The DNA here is from genome assembly GCA_030522465.1 of Rhipicephalus appendiculatus. Classification (NCBI taxonomy): domain Eukaryota; kingdom Metazoa; phylum Arthropoda; class Arachnida; order Ixodida; family Ixodidae; genus Rhipicephalus; species Rhipicephalus appendiculatus. The sequence goes on from JALIZH010014672.1 coordinate 15,297, forward strand.
GATCTGCAGTTTACAATATGCTCCAGTAGATTTTGACTAAAAGAACAACTGTTTTGAAGAATAATTTGAAAAAGGGAAATTTGGCTTTTTAGGGATAGTCTAAAAGAATAACCAATAGCGAAAATGACCGAAAGTAGAATTGTTTTCTTGCCGTAGCCGATCTTGCAGCCACTTTCTGCGAGAGGAAACGCTCTGCTGCTTATTTGAGATGATTTTTATAATAACTTGATAATAAAAATAGTTTAAATTATTTTGGCCACGGACTACAGGACAAAAGTGCTTCCATGATTGTATTAACCTATATAATTTTGACGAATAACGTAAATAATATACATAACGAAACAACGGGCCAATTTGAGAAGTGCTGAACGGAAAAGCTGATGGTTGGTGGTGGCTACCGTAGATGCAGGAACCGTTACTGTCACGCGATATTCTGGGACAAAAAGATTCGCCACATGTTACGGCAAGATGTCTCATCACAAGCTTATTTAAATATATTAAGATTCTCGAAAATAGGGCACCGTGTTTGTCATGTACTATATGATAAACTTCTCCGCTTAAGATTATATTACCCCAACTTTGAAAAAAATGAAGAGTCATCGTAATTGTCGGTGTCAATGCGTTTAGTTGAGTCACTGATGAAGTGTTTCCTAACATACTTGAATGCATCCACACCTGCTTTTCCACAACTGCTTCTCATACACTCAGAGTCTGCCAGGTGCTATTACTCTGCGCTTGCTAGGTGCTTTATACATTTCCACGTCTAACGGATAATATAAAGCGCGAGAGAAAAGTTGTACGAGGTGTAGTTATAACCATGTATCAACTTGTTACGCAGAACGAATATTACGCCTTGAAAGATTCTGGACAGTTTCTATCACGTTCGACAACCCGAGAAAATGGAGAAGCTGCAAATGCTCCCCGTGGAGCTTTGCGAGGCATGAACGGAAATACACAACGTTAGGCACAATAACAATGCAAATAGTTTGTCACCAAGAACTATACAAAATGATGTTTCATGCATCATATGCCTTAGCTACCTGGTACCTCCAACACACGCGACGTCTTTGGTGGGAAGATGTTTATTAGGCCCGAGGACTCTGGAGCGGACAGGCACAGCGCACACACAATGATGGCGATCCCACACGGCGATGGTGAGGATAACTAAATAAATAAATAAATAAATAAATAAATAAATAAATAAATAAATAAATAAAGCATGCGTACCAATTGCGGTGAAAAATAGAGCAGGATGCAAATAATTAAAGCCCGAAATGAAATGCTTCATAGTGACAAAAATAATGTTCGACTCAGAAATTCTGTGATTAGACGAAGAAGCGAAATGTAAGATTTTTATTGCTCTAGAAGGCCTCCTTAGGGGTTACTGAACCACTTTTTTCAAGTAATCATCGAATGACCTCAGTATGGGAGTTTACTGCGTCACCAATCGATTGCCTCTAAAGTTTTCGAATGCTTGAAGAACGAGGGAATTTGCAGGGATTTGTAGCGCGATTTAATTAATCACTTTTTATTCTCTGGTCCTGACGAGCGCGCTGGAAGCCAGACAGGGACGGAAGGTACGGGGGAGGAGACGCTATATCAGTGCGCGTCATAACTTCAACGCCTGTCATGGAACGCGAGTCCTCTATTCCGTTGCGATTCCTGTGTGCGGTAGCGTTGCTAAAGTGTCATTTTAGCGCACCAAAGTGCGCGGCGCCGGTTACGTGGAGGCACCTCATGGGGAGGAAGCACAGCTGATATAAACGCCGCTGTTGGTCTATGTTGGCTCTTGGCCTACTAATCCAATATAAGCAATCTGCCCTGTGACGAAATAGAGCTGGCGCCGGCATTCCTAACACAGTAAACCGGCTTGCACCCTTAAGGCGGTTTTATCGTGTCTATAGCTAGCACCCTTACACCTTAGGAAAAAGGCGTTCTGATGAATCAGAATACCATATCATTGATGGTTGCCCATGGACTAAACACCCTTATCACTGAAAAAAACTTCCCCATCTCCCGCTAAAGGGAACCACGTGTGGATGCGAAGCAACGGGGAGAGGGTTAGCTTGAGCGGGAGAAACGTCGCCGCTCCTGTTTCGCGGCAGCGGCCCGGGCGTTCATGGCAGCACTGCACAGGAGAGAGAATGAGGCGCGCGCGCTCCGTCATTTCCATACCGCGGAACTGCCGTGGCGCCGCAGCGGAGTATGCAGCTGTCGCACTACCTGTCGTGCGCGCCGCTCCGTAGAGTAGAGAATTCCTGGAGAGAAAGGGGGAGCGTAGGAGAGGGGAAAGAGGGGGAGGGTACGCGCATGCGCTGTGGTGGTGTGAGACGCGGGTAGGAGGGACGGACAAAGCCCCCGCAAGCACATGCAAGCAAGGTTAAGGAATGGAGTCAACCTGGGCGACAAACACCACCATTAGTGAGTGTTATTCTTTGCTTGAACCCACCACCTGCCTAGCCATTGCTAAGCAGCCACTCTGTGCTCTCGGCCATGACTCTGGTGGATGTGGTGGTGGTGGTTGACGGCCTTATTGTACTACAGTGTTCTGGTTCGCATAGTGGGTGCTTCCCTACCTCATGAAAGTGACCGGACGCGGACGCGGGAGGGGAGGGAGGGAGGGATGGACGGACGAAGCCCCGAGCATAAGATGCTTCGCATCTAAAATCCACGCATCTCCACGAAGTGAATCATGAAGAGTGGGCAAAGCACTGGGGATCATTCTTACCATAAATCATCCGTGACATTGCCCACTCGCGCATGTAAATGAGTGACAACGTGTGTGTACAGTAGATACAATATATTTTTGCCGTTGAGTCACCGCTTCCCGCGCCCTCAACACCGGGGTAGCAGCTTGTTGTCGGCGTTGCCGTTTTGCCGCTGCTTCCCGAGCTCTCGCCTCCGGGGTGGCTTACTGTCTACGTAAACGTTGAGCCACCGCATGCCGCGCTCTCGCCACCGGAGTAGCAGCTTGTTGTCGGCGTTGCCGTTTTGCCGCTGCTTCCCGAGCTCTCGCCTCCGGGGTGGCTTGCTGTCTACGTAGACGTTGAGCCACCGCATGCCGCGCTCTCGCCTCCGGAGTAGCAGCTTGTTGTCGGCGTTGCCACTTTGCCGCTGCTTCGCGAGCTCTCGCCCCCCGGGGTAGCTTGTTGTCTGCGTGGGCGTTGCCTTTCCCGGGCGGGAGCGTGTTCACGTTCGTTTTTATCTATGACAGAAAGAGAAGGTGTGGTCTGGAAAGCGCTCATTCTTCATCCTCATCAGCGTCATCGTCGTGGCGTATAGTGAGTACCTTGCATGTGTTGTGCCGTGAGCACGGACAACGCACATTCACGCAAAAGCCTAGACCCTAAGGCGCTCCGCCCCTAAAACTGCGAGAAATAGTCTACCAGTCAGGGAACATCCAATTACAAATGACATAAACTTGGAACGCGTGCGCACGCGCCCAGCACAACATAGCATATTTTCAAATGCCACATGGGCGGATCGCCCGCGCTACAAGCCTTACACCGACCATTCGTTATACCGGGTGTCCCAGCTATCTTTAGCCAAGGGTTAAAAAAAATACTATATTTGAGGCAGGCGAGTGAAATCAGTTGAATATTGCTTACAGCCATCTTGCGCCCTTCAGGCATTTTTTTCTTTTGTAATTAACTAATTTGTTAATTCTGATTAATTTACTAAATTGATAAATATTGACTTTACGCAAGAAATGAGAGTTGCAAAGTACGAGAGCGTCTTCAGAAACCCCCATTGCATTATTTGCGATAAAGAAAGTTTTACGCGTACCATTTTTTCCGTGCTTCAAAGAAAGCCCGCGAAATACAAAAATACCACGTGACTAGCGCATTCGCGCGCCGCGACCGTGCTGCTCTCAGCCGTGGTGTGAGCGAACAAAATCAGCTGCGCCCACGACCCGCCGGCTGCGTTGCAGCAGTAGGCCGTTAAGTTTACGGTGGTTTCTTCGCCCGCGCTCGCTACAACTTACACAGTCACGCGCGCCAACTGGCTGGCAACGGGCCAAGAAACCACCGCCAACTTATTCGGCCTACCGCTGCAACGCAGCCTGCGGGTCTTGGTCGCAGCTGATTTTGTTCGCTCAAACTACGGCTGAGAGCAGCACGGTCACGGCGCGCGAATTCGCTAGTCACGTGGTATTTTTTGTATTTCGCGGGCTTTCTTTGCAGCACGGAAAAAATGGTACGCGTAAAACTTTCTTTATCGCAAATAATGCAATGGAGATTTCTGAAGACGCTCTCGTACTTTGCAACTCTCATTTCTTTCGTAAAGCCAATATTTATCAAGTTAGTAAATTAATCATAATTAACAAATTAGTTAATTACGAAACGAAAAATTGCCTGTGGTGCGCAAGATGGCTGTAAGCAATATTCAACTGACTTCACTCGCATGCCTCAAATAATTATATTTTTTAACCCTTGGCTAAAGATAGCTGGGACACCCTGTATATAGTCACAATATCTTGATCCGCCATACAGTGTTGATGGGGGATATTCCTGTTCCGCATAACTAAACATTAAACATTGAGAGAATAGGCGAATATTTATGGTGTGCTTGTAAATAGACCTAAGGGAGACAGATATTTTAATCGAAACTCGTCTGATATCCAACGACGTTTTAATCAGCGACGCCCAGTTATCATCTGGCACGCTATCGTATGAGCTACAGAAGTTTCGGTAACCCATGACACCCTTGGCTCCTAAAGGGTGTTTTAGGTAATACATCACCCCTTGCGCAAAGTAAAAGGATATTTGAGGAAGGAAAACGCCCTTACACCCTAGTGTATGCAAATTAACGTTAGCGAAAGGTTGTCTTGCTGCTTGAAACTGTTTTAAGGGTTCAAAGTGGTTTACAGTGAAGAGAGTGAGGGCAGACCTGTGTATAAAGAGGCGACATTTGAAAAAGCGGCAACTGCTCGCTCAGCTTGTAAACTCTCCTTGGCGCACGCGACTGAAAGATTTGGCTGAGCTATTTACAGTAGCATCTGCTTTCACCTGCATGTGTATTTTTCGCCAAGCACGAGAAGTATCACAGGACGCAAAGTTCTGCGAAGAAGTATATGGTTGTATCTGTTTGCAAATTCGCATAGAATTTATTTCCCTTGCTTGGTGTGTTGGACGCAACCCGTTTAGCAAAGGAATGGGATAAGAAAGTGATCGTTAGGAGCATTGGTATTAGGGCGAGCAAGAGGAAAAAGAAAAAGGTGACAGGGTAAACCATAGCATAACTATGCACAGCTTAACATAGAAAGGCGTGGAAAAGAGAAGTGAGGGTGAGGGTAGACGCAAACTTTATTGGTACCTGCAACGGTAAGCGGTACATACAGCGGGAAAGGTGTTGTAATGTAAAGAAGTAAAAAGAACGTATAAAAATAGGCGCTTTCTCTCGATTGCATTACACGCTTGATTATATTGCCGTCTTTAAAAACATTCGTACTGCAAGCCCTTGTACCGAGAGTACGAAAGTGATCAAAGTATGGATAAACAGGAGTGCGGCCATGTGGATCAAGGAATGTTTTGTGATCTTCCTTGGATACGTTTTACAATGCGAGTAGCTGTTGCAACAGCTACTCGCACTGTAAAACGTCTTCGAGAATTAGAAAACATCCATTGTGTCACATGGTCCAACACATGACCCAAAATCTAGCGTCACATCTCACGAGCGCACCAGCTCATTTGTTTAAACGTCGAATAGAATACGAGAACTTTCGCATTGTCAGTGCTCGAGTAATAAAACACATCTCAACCCAGACCGCGAAAATTATCTCGAAGAACAATTCACTTGCCTAAACTTTTTCGTTTGCTCGTCTTGACAGTTCTTTTTTTAACATAATTAAAGCCAGTTACATGTCTGTTCAATATGAGTAAACAGTGGAACTTGCGAGCAAGCGCCATCGCCTGACGAATGGAGACTGAGTTCTTTCATCCGTCTTCATCATCTTTTTATTTCTTCTTTCTTTCATATTTCTTTATCATTTCTACATCTTGCTCTTTCTTCTTCTTTTTTGCACCTTTCTTTTTTCTCTTTGTAAATATAACTGTCTGTACCTTTCCCTCCCCTTAATACTCGCATCACTCCCCCCTCACCCTGACTTCTCTTCCCTACCTTTTGCTATGCTATACTGTACTTGATTAGGCTATCGCTTACGTTGTCACCTCCTCCTTTCCCTCCTGGTCGCGCTAGCGTCTGTATTTTTCACCCTGACTTCCCTTTCCCATTCCTTCGCTGAACTAATCTATAGAGAGCTATGCCATGCTCTACCCTCCTCTTTTTTTTCCTCTTCATCTTCACATCCCTCCTCACCATCGCTCCCCGTTCGCACCCCATTGCGAACTATGCATGGCTATGCTATGCTAAGAGCTGCTTGGCACATACCCACTTTCGGTGGCGCACACCCGCTTTACCCTCTCCACTTCTCTTTTCCTTCCTTCTAACCCTCAGTTCCTATTCCAATAATACTATACTATGCATGGCTATGCTATGCTAAGAGCTGCTTCGCACATACCTGCTTTCCGTGGACGTGAACAGGTGGAACCAATAGCTTAAACAATTTCACCGTTAAAACAAACAACCAGGGGAATTCCTCGAAACTAATATAATAGCCGCCCGTAACACAGCGAGGCATTTTAAGTTGCCCTGCTACCATCACCTGGTCATAGGACAACGTAGTACTTGGGCCAGCAAGATCGAGAAACACAGGCAATTTACAATATGTAATTTATTGCAGCAACGTCGAAGTGCCTTGAGGACAAGTATTCAGAATATTATGAAGAAGATGCATATGGTAAAGTGAAGGAGTACTTTTATTATAGCGCAGACGAGGACAACTGCGTGGCGATAGATAGCTCCATCAACTTTCTCAGTAAAGATTTCTGGCCTCATGAAAACTTCTTTAGAAAAGAAGAAACGTGCTTCAAGGAGTGCTCACCCACATACCACTACAAGAAGCAATAATTGATTAAAAGAGGATGGTATGAACTTCTATAAGGAGGCTTACAATGATTACCATTGTCCTTTCCAAATAAAGATATTAGACAAGCTGCACTACGCAGGTGTATTATGACTTGTGTACAGTCATGTTGTCTCTTTCTTCTTTTTAAGCCTCTCATTTCCCTTCCCATGTGTACGATAGCAAACTGGAGATAGTCTAGCTAACAGCTCTGCTTTTCTGGTTTTCCTTTTTCTATCTTTCCCTCTGTTTGCACGAATGGCTTTTGAATGTAGGTCGTCCCTACGAGTTTAGTTGAAGCGCCGTTCCCACATCGTTTATAACTAGAGGCGGAATTTTGGGCATTAAATGCGCCCGAAATAGCAAGGCAAAACGACCTTGTATGCGCCGAAAATTGGCAGAGAAAACAAGTTTTAGTCCTCGAAAGCCGTGAAGGTATGCAAAATAAATTTTTACACAAATGCGAATAATTTCAGAAGTGCGACCTGCATCTAAGACAGGAAAGCAATACAAATGTTATTGTTCATGATGGCACAATAGTGCCAGCAGTTAAAGGTAACCGTGCAATTTTTTTCTTTTTCCCGCACTGTTCACAGAACTTTCTAGCATGATGAGTGAAGTGTCCACTGTCGAAACAACACACTCCAGAGGCTCTTTTTTTTTCGGCATGGCTGAAAAAGGCTGCACAACAGCCAGACAGCTGGAGGAACAGAAGGGAATGATGCTTCGTATTGGCCGGGTCTAATCACGCAGAGTCACTTTCTCCCCTGTGAAGAAAACAAAAGCAGCGTGCACGTCACATTTTTCTTTCTTTTGATCGTTACCCTCCTTTCCCCTGACGGCTCTCCACGGTTTAGCATTTGCCAACTGCTCGCGCTATGTCAATGGGGCGGCGTATGCTGGCCAGCGCGTCTCTCTTCACATCTGTTAGCGGTTGTTTTACGGAACTTTGTTGAACTAGAAGATTGGCTTGAACCCCTGTAGAGTTCCAAACAGTCACTGTTGTTCGGTAACATGAATAACGGTCTCAAACTGCACTCGAAAGCGAAATTTGTGGTTAGACAGGGTTCATGTAGGCGCGGATTGTGAAAATAGGCATTTATAGGCACTTATAGGCATTTAGGCACACGCCAAAAGTAGGAATTGCTATGCACTATAAAAACACCATGAAAGCCTTTCTTAACCTCTAATTCATGCTTATATATAAAAATGGGGCGACAGGAACGCAAGGAACAAAATAGTCATTTCCCTTACAATCCGGCCTCTATTTATAAATAAACACTTTTAGAGCGATGGCGCATCGCTGCGGAAAGCAGAATAGTAGGTCTGAAAATTAATATCCATAAAACTAAAGTAATGTGGAACATTCTCGGCAGAGAACAGCGCTTTGCGATAGGTGGCGAGGCACTGGAAGTTGTAAAAGAGTAGGTCTACTTAGGACAGGTAGTAACCGCGGAGCCGAACCATGAAAGTGAAATAACTAGAAGAATAAAAATGGGATGGAGCACATTCGGCAAGCATTCTCAAATCCTGAATCGTAGTCTACAACTATTCCTCAAGAGGAAGGTATATAACAGCTGCATCTTACCGGTACTTACCTATAGAGAGCAGAAACCTGTAGACTTACAAAGAGGGTTCGACTTAAATTGTGGACGACGCAGCAAGCGATGGAAAGGAAAATGATAGGTGTAACCATAAGAGACAGGAAGAGAGCAGAGTGGGTCAGGGAACAAACGGAGGTTAAGGATATCATAGTTGAAATCAAGAGGAAGAAATGGACATGGGCCGGGCACGTAGCACGTCGGCAGGATAGCCACTGCTCATTAAGGGTAACTGACTGGACTCTAAGAGATGGCAAACGCGTGAGGGTGAGACAGAAAATTAGGTGGGCAGACGAGATTAAGAAGTTAGCAGGTGTAACGGGGCAGCAGGAAGCACAGGACCGGGTTGATTGGCGGAACATGGGAGAGGCCTTCGCCCTGCAGTGGGCGTAGTCAGGCTGATGATGATGATGACTTATAGAGCGTCGTGCTACAGCGGTAGCCCAGTGGTTACGGTGCTCTGCTGCTGACCAGAACGACGAGGATTCGGTCCCAGCCGTGTCGGTCAGATATAGATGGAGACGAAATGCCAGAAGCCAGGTGCATTTTAATGAAGCCCAGGGGGGTCAAAATTTTCGCAACCCTCCACTACGGCACGCCTAAAAATCACATCGTGGTTTCAGACGCAAAACCTTCACATGTATTACTACTAAAGGTCCTTCGACAGCAAAGAAATAAAATAGTCGTAAAATTGCATTTGCAATTGTTCTTTGACTGGAATAAATATTGAGACCCCGACATGCGCCGTTTTTTTTTCTAGGCGTGTTCAAAGTTCAGAAATAGCAAAATTGTCCGAAAATTGTTTTTTGCGGCTAACTTTTCTTCTTTTAAGCGACCAAGCTAAATTGTCTTCGCGAGGCTAACTTCGAAATCATCGTGGTGGGAATAAGACCTTCCCCTAGAATAAATTGCATAATATATTAATGTTTGTAGGTTTAACGTCCCAAAACCGCAACATGATTACGACAGACGCCGTAGTGCATGACTCCGGAAATTTACCCCCGTATTCAGAAACGCTCCTTGACTTGAACTTGACTTGCCACAGCCTTCAATGCAGCACAGACGCGTTTCGAACGCTCTGTCTTTAGGCGGTGCCAAGGCAGCGCAAACGCGTTTCAAACGAGCTGCCTTGAGGCGGTGGCAAGTCAAGTTAGTCAGTGAGCGTTTATGAATACGGGGTTAGACCATCGAGTGCTCTTGAACGTGTCCTTTAATCTAAGTACACGGGCCTCAAGCATTTTCACCTGCATCGAAAATGCGGCCGCTGTTGCCGGGATTTGATCCCTCGACCTTAGTAGTCGAGCACCATAAGCACTAGACCACGGTGGCGGCTGAGCAAAGTGAATCAAAATCGCGAATGGTGACCACTATCAGGACGCACACAACACTGAATTCTGTCTACTGGGTGTTTTTTATGAAAGGTAATCTATGAAAAGAGAAACTCAAGCTGATGCACACTCGCCCACAACTCCAAAGCTACTGCGCGCTCATAGCATAGGACCTGTTCTGTAGCTTTCTCGGCCTTGCCAGCCGTGCACCCCCCTCGCCCCCTTTTGGAGGCGCGCTATGTTTCAGCGCGTAGCATTGTGACATCGTGGTAAAGCTGATTGTTGAAATCCGATACTATGGTGTACTAGAATATACTGGGTAGTGGGTTCAGGGAGCGATCGCGAGCGATGCTTGTCACGTTGACGGCACGAGATAGCTCCACCAGAGCATGGCGCGCGTGCAACGCAGCATGAAATCGTCGCTCGGTATTTCGGCGCATGTCCCATAAATAGTTAACGCTGCTCACCATAATTTCTTGGCTAATTTGGCATACGTAGATGCTGGCGTACGTAGAGATCTCATTTGTATGTCTCCTTCTTTTCATCTCCATCGCTTTCTCTGCATCTTTCTCTGTCTTCCTTTCTTCCTGTTTATATCGCTTTCTTTCTCCTTCTGTCTTGCTCTCTGTTTTTTCCATTTTTCGTGTCTGTTTCTTGCTATTTCGTTCTCTCTCTATGTCTTTCTTGGACCCTCAATCTCTGTCTTTATTTTCTTAATTTCCGTCTTTTTTTTTTCTCTACCTCTTTCTTGCTATCGCTTTCTTTCCATCTCTTTTGTTCTCTCTCTTGTTCACGAGTTCTTCATCTTTTGACACTCTTGCCTGCTGTACACGGTAGTGGGGTTTTTCCAATTCCTATGGAATACGGCCACTTGAGGCAGAGGAAGTAAAACGTCTTTATTGATGTTTGAATGAAGAAGGAGCGCGTGGGAGTAACCCGCAGTCCGGGGTCTCTAGGATGACTCCAGCGACGAGTCGGCCATCTGTATCACGGCTCGGAGGACCTCGGGAGGTCCGTCGGGTTGAGCATCATCCCATAGCTCCTCGTTAGTTAAAGGATAAAGGAAAACTGGTAAGGGAGGAAATATGTTTTCAGCGCACTCAATTGTGACATGGAAGGTCGTGGGCGAGTTTCCGCAGCCGGGGCAAAGGTTTACATAGCAGTGCAGGTAGAATTCACTTATACCCATGTTACGCAGGCAAGTTAACCGCGGTTACGACCAACCGCGGTTAACCGCGTGGAGCCGCGGTTAGCGCCAACCACGGTTCGCCAATGTTACACAGCGCGAAAGCGTCCGCGGTTAAGGAGGCTAACACCACCTGGCGTACAACAAACTAACTGACGAACTAATTAGCAGATCGCCGTTCTGTACACAAATATGTCACTTATTTTTTGCATAATGTTCTTCAAACGTACTATTATGCGAATATATGCATATTTTACGGCCAATTAACCTCATTGCTTTGGCGTGAACTGCTCTACGTCAGGCGGCAGTTCGGCGTTAAACTCGCCTGTTATTGCCACGTACACCTTTGCATTGCGTGACGTGCTCCGCAGATTACGGGAATGATTTTCCCATAGCCTTATCAGGCTTTCCGTGGTTCGTGCCGTCCAGTTCGTCCGTTTTTCACGCACGCTCGCCGGCATGCACTCATCGCTCATGGGCGCAGCCATTTCCTCGGTTAACTGCCCAACCGAGGTTGCCGAGCTCGGTTTCCTGCAACCGCGGTTAGCGGCACAACCGATGTTTCGCGTACCGTGTAACATAAGCGAACCGCGGTTAACGTAACCGCGGTTACGTTAACCGCGGTTTAGACTGCCCGTGTAACAAGGGTACAACATTTGGGAAAAAATTGGGGGACCCTTAAGCTTCGCCTTCAAGAGTTGAACGTGATAGCGATATCATGTCCCTAGTGCGTACTTCAACCACTTAGTGCATACTATGTAATGGGTAGCCTGCTTTAAACCACGAGCAATTACGAGCGGTAAATGTTTTCGAACTTGCTATGCACCCACTACGTGGTCTTAAGGGAATACGCGCAGTCAGTGGCGTACCAACTCTTCCGCGAGTGGGGGGCAAAACGCAAACGTTATATATATATATATATATATATATATATATATATATATATATTATTGCCTAACGTTTCGGCCGTGGCACGACCTTCATCAGAGAATTCCTCTGATGAAGGTCATGCTACGGCCGAAACGTTAGGCATAAAAGTATTGCTCTCTCGTACGTGTACCCGTTCCTTTCTTATGCATACCCAACCCATTGAACTTTCCTGTTGAATATATATATCACCAGAGAGAGAGAGAGAACTTCATCGACAATCACACTTCGATGTGACTTTTCATACACGGCAGCGGTCCGGACCGCTGCCGTGAAATGAGAGCGGCGACGTTCCTCCCGCTCAAGCTAATTATCTCCCCGCTGCTTCGCATCCAAACATGGTTCCCTTTAGCGGGAGATGGGGATATTTTTTATATCTCACACTTTTTTATCTCACACAACCCAAGCGTCGCGAGTATCGCTCACAGCGTCTATCCGAACCAAGAACAGCTCTGCGACGCGCGCCTGCCTCACCTGGATGTAACAACGCGTTCCTCGCGTACGCTCGCCCCGAGAAACATCGCGGTCGGGCTACAGGGGCGACGCGAGGCGCACAGCGTTTCCCTTTAGATACCACAAAGTTCAATCACACTTTAACATGCCGCCGTATGCCGACCTTAGCCCAATTTCTGCGTCCAACAGGCGACGCTCATCTTGCTATCACGCCTCTTTCTCTGATTATGCTCTGGCCGCTAACATCTTCAGATACCACAATCGTTTAATAAATTGATCATGGACGTTAGTCGTAGGGACGGAGATGTGCTACCAAGCGTCAACGAGAGTGCATCCGCGTTGAACGGTGTTATAGCTGCCAAACACCAAAACATACATTGGGCGTACCCTTCTACATCGATGTATAGTAAACATTCAAGTACCTCTGTAAAGGCGCGTTTTACTTTTGTGCTATACTGCTTCCTATGGCGGTGGGATCAACCATGTTTTTTTCAATGAATGAGATCTGCTATACTTTTTCATATGAAGTATTACACTTTCTTGCATATATTCAGGCTTGTGTATATTATAATCTGTCTTCTTTGCTAATAGTCCAAACAATGTTTCTGGTGCGTGCTTATTAACATGATTACTATTATTATATTACTCTTATTATCAACTTGTCAACCCTTTTCTTAAAAAAACGTATAATTGGTGGTGTTAGAGGCGTAGAACATTGTAAACAACTTTTTAGTACAAGTGACATTGTATCACAACTGAAATTTTTCTCTGGACGAAAAAAAGGTGTGCGATTATAACGTTAAACTATCCATCTTTGCTTTATTCCGAAATGGTCATTAGCTGCGTATGATTAGTCGAAACATTCTGGATCATGCACACAGCACCAGCTCGTTGCGCGAGGCAACAAATGACGCGAAAACGATCCATCGCGTAAGGACCACTTAAGCACGACCCCGTAAAAAATAAGAGAATGAGTTATTTTCAATAGGGCATATTGTTCTTCGGCATTTAAATTTTTTTGTGTGCCGTTAAATCGCCTGCTTGTTACATGACGTCAGGAATCTGTCATATGTCGTGGTGTTTATTACAACTTACGCACATGAAACAGCGCATTCACGTGCTGAACAATGCCTAATACTTTTTGGAATAACTAGCCGGAGAGCGTCTCCTTCTAAACGGCATTCAAGTAGGCTAGCCGCCGATCATATTAGCAGCGGCTACTTATAGCAGCTGGCGAGATGGATTCATATGAATATAATGAACATTTTCACTTGAATCATAATGACGTTTAGCTGTTTGTGCGCGTATACAAATCTGTGAGCTCATCTTTGCTGAGAGAGAGGGCGAGAGCTGCGCGTGTGTGCTTCTTTGCCGTCCACGTTGTATTTTGAAGTGTAAAAGTCAATTCAAGTTGACTGAAAACCAACTAGCCCGACTCTTAATTAAGCCTCCTAAGTGCAAAAAAACCACCGACCTTGTGGTCTGGTGGATCAAGTTGCGGGGCAAGCTTAAAAGCTGAGCTTCCCTTTGTGCTCGAGTCCACTGCTTTATTCGTCGCCATTTTGCAAGCTGCCGCCATCGCTCCAAGCTACCATAAAGCAAGGCTGATCAGGTTGATCAGAGACTAAAGCGGAAACCTTGTTTGGCGCTTCCAGTACGGCAAAACGAAAACATAAAAAAAGATTCGTCACACTCATCGGCTCACAGCAGCTTCGACAGAGCAGTGGTGATGCTATTCCTTTTCGATGAAAGAAAATGATTTTCCTGAAGCAGAAACTGTTATGACCAGTCCACAAAAAGTTTGGTCGTTCCCATCCGTAATTGCATCGTCAATGATTTAAATTTCAGGCCAGGCACAGCCGAATAAAACATCAACGAGTGATCTAATGTTATAGGGCCTATGTTCAGCGCTAGCCTGCTCTGCAATGCTACAGCACAAGGCGCTAAAGCGTCGCATAGGCGGCCCGCACCGTAAGGAGCCTACAAGGAAAATAATCACAGCAGAAATGTTGGAAACATTTCATTATATTGTAACATTCTCTCGTAATATTCCCATTCTCTCGTAACAATATATTTAAGTGATTACTGTGGTGAAGGAAAACTTTGCCGTAGTTGCTGGTTTCCCAGCGTGCAGCCAACAGTGACCACTGTCGGGAGTGGGGGGGCTCAGCCCCCCTAACCTTTCTCTCAGTGGGGGGGCTCGCGCCCCCCTTGCCCCCCCCCCCCCCCCCGGCTGATACGCCTATGCGCGCAGTAACGTGTGCCTTTCGTAATGGGTGGCCGGCTTTGAACCACGATGTCATTATGATATTAACGCGATAGCGTTAAAGAGCTCGTTTCGCAGAAATTCCGGCGTCGGCGTCGTCGGTTGTGAGCGAAAAATCATCATCTTGTCCATGACCGAAAAATTGAGAAAGATACAAATAAAATAAATAATGAAATTTCCGGGTCCGAGTGAGGATCGAACCCGGGCCGTCTGCGTGGCAAGCAGGTGTTCTACCACACAGCCACGCCTCTGCTTCGAAATAGTGAAAATAACTTTCATGCTTCGCAAACGCAAGCGTCCTTTATATAGGCGTCGCAATATAACACGTAATATCCCAGGAATCTTGCGTGGTACTAGCGTACATTGCCATCGGGCGTCAGAATATGCGACTATCATATCGATTTCATAGTTTAAAGCAGGCCACCCATTGCAAACGGCACACACCTTACTGCGCGCATTCCCTTAACACCACGTAGTGGGCGCATAGCAAGTATGCACTAAGTGGTTGAAGTAGGCACTCGAGACAGGATATCGCTATCGCGTTCAACTCTTAAAGGCGCAGATTAAGGGTCCCCCAGTTTTTTATATTTAATGTGTTTGGTTCTCTCTTTCTTTCGTTTTTGTGTGTTTGCTTTTGCAGTGCTTCATATGTAACTGAGATAAAGCGATTTCGCTTATCTTTCAGCCCTAGCTAATGACATATGTCCATTATGGTTATTATTTCTTATCATGTTCTATTAGAACACTAACTATTGTATAGTGCGAATGCGTCGGTCGCAATGTCTGTAGACGATTTAAACCCACTCCTGTAAAAATCACTGAAGAGATTGACAGTATTACGTAATACAAAAAATATTTTCGCGCTCCAAAATACCGTCATGGATCAGTACAAACTCGCCCAAATTTCCGTGCTTCTAAACAAAAAATAATCTATCCCACTTTGATAAAAATTGCTGTGTCCTTGTCGGTTTTCTTCTACGTCCTTGTCTGTCGCGCTTACTCACTCTTCAAAAATTCAGTTTTCTGTGGTTATAAGGCACATATGGCAATGTACGCACTGTCGTAATAACATTGTTATTACTGTTTCGTAACATACTACACTAATAGCAATTATTATAATGCATACATCCTTACACACAGGGGCGTAGGCAAATTTTTTTTTTTGGGGGGGGGGGGTACTTCCTTGATTTAGAGGGGGGGGGGGCGGGCAAGCAGACGTGGTCGGGCGCCATTTTGTGCTCTATATACCATAGCGAAAAAAAATTTCGGGGGGAGGGGGTACGTGCCCGGTGTGCCACCCCTGGCTACGCCACTGCTTACGCACATTGTAGCAACCTTGGCCCGTATTCACAAAAACGTCTTACGCTACAAATTTTCGTAAGAGAATATTTCAGCCAATCATGACACGGGACATATTATTAGCGAAGCCGGCTGACCAATGGGAAAACGCACTTACGAAAGAGAAGTTTTGTGAATTCGGCCCCTTTTCTTTGAGCCTCGAACCAGCCATATTGCATTTTCTTGCGCAAACTTATAGCTCTCTCTAAAACTGGTAATCGCTGGCTTGGTAATTTTTCACCATATGTTTACAGTAGATTGTTAAACCTCACATATTAAAATTGTGACTGTCATCTGCTACGTTTGCGAACGTAAATTTGGATGGGTGGCCAGCATCACCCGTAAACGCTTTATTCAGAAAAATGCGAATTTTCCACGACTCTTTCGTTTGCGGTGCCTACATGGCATTTCAGATAAATTATAATCAGGCTCACAAAAATACAAAACGTCAATTGAAAGGCTGCATGACGGCTTGCTTTGTGTACGATATTTCTTGTCCGAGGGGAATACTGGGTACATTGCCTTTATGCAAATATGTTAATGAGTACAATGTGTCGTAGTTTAGCTTTCGATTGATTTCCCTTTGTTTTGTCAGGCGAAAATAACTTCAAAACGGAAGTATGTGAATGTCATGTGAACAATGAGGCTTACAAATCTTGACTTTAATCTACAGCTAAGTTTGTTGACAGTGGCAGTTTTCAAAATGGATATTTTTTTAGTATATAAGGATGTGGTACCTACTGTATGCTACCCAAAAGAGGCTCGCTGCATACGACTAAGCATTCTCGGGGAGTCCGTGTTGACTTCAACGACCCAGGAGGTAAGTGTGTCCCTGAGATGGTGTGCATTGCCTTCTTGATTTTCCATATACAGTCGAAAACAGTGCAATGACCAATGAAAAATTCATCGACGATTATGATGCCAGCTAATGCGAATTTCGAGCGCAGATTCTTGTTCGGACAACGGCAACCTTGTTTGGAGTTTTGGCTATCCGCAGTTTAGCAATGTTACATTCGTTACACATTGCCAAAGAAACTGCCAGCGCTCGAGTGCTACGCACACCACTCTGTGCAGTGCAGGCGTCGCGAACCAAGCGCAACGCCAGCCCCGTTATGACAAGCGAAGTCAGCCGCAGTGCAAGTGCCAGCCCTGCATGCGCACGAGCTCCGACAGAGGGGCCAGCGCGCGTGATGGAGGAAGAAAGCGAGGTTAGAAGCCAGTGGCTCGTGACATCGACAGGCTCGGCGTTCGCTCTGTTTCGTCCTCGTTCACTCTATCGGTTACGTCGACGCCGACAACACTAACGGTGACGCCGCTCAATGCAGGAACGTGCGCCTGAAAGCTGCGCTCGAAAAGCAAAGAGATATCAAGTGACGACGCGCTGCATCACGTACGTGTCGCTTGGTGTCTTTTGGCTTTAACTTTGTCCAAGCCAGAGTGACACGTCAAAATTTTGTCCATTCGAAAAAGATGAAAAACTCTTGAACACAGGGTGTCGATGGAGCCCACGTTTCGGCAAGCGGACTTGTCTTCTTCAAGACTCCAACGTCGCAGCCTTGAAGAAAACAAGTCCGCTTGTCGAAACAGCGGCTCCAGCATGACCCCTGTTTTACGAATTTTCCATCCCTTCAAGGCTCCACCGTCCCAGTAAAGTCTGCTTTTTTTGGTGCTTATTCATAAACGCACATAAACTGCAAGCCCTGAACAGAATATTGTTGTGAGAATAGAGATACGGTTTTATTTAAGTGTTTCATTTCTTTAAGGTTGTCCAGAATGTTACACCTTAATTATGCATCATGCTTTAACTACGGTCCTAGATCTCGGTAAATTATAACAGCTGCTATAAGAAGTGCTACGCATATTCGTCGCACAATCTCTTTGTTTGGGCCGTTATAGTTACTTAACAACTACACGAAACAGGATTTTTCCGTAGCCGTCATGACATCGCACAGGTAATTTAACGATTAGGAGCACATAAAAAGTAGCTTATAGAGTTGAAATGCCTCAAATATTCCTCAACTCACGCTGATTTTGAGAAGCTTACTTTTTTTTCGTTTAAGCGAAAAATTTATTTTCCTTTTTCCTCCTTTGCTCTTAACATCACTTACTAACAAGCCATATCCTCCCGCTCAGACCTAATTTTCGCACTTATGTCATCAGTGTACTCCTACATCGAATGAACATTGTACGAGTGCTAATATATCGGTAAAAGAATTTCAATATTCAGTCATACACGTTTTATTTATTTATTTATTTATTTACTGAATTATTTACTTAATGCTAGAAATCGTTTCAGCTACGTATCCTTACATGTTACGGGAGAAGAAAGAGAAAGGCACAATACATCGTAAGCCTAGACGACGACAAAAAGAAGCACAGCAGTAGACAAATTATGTATTCTTATCTGTCACTTGGCATACCAGAATTTGTAAAATGTCTAAAATAAAATAAATACAGCAGTGAAAATGTTATTTAAAGGAGCAGTGACATCATGTCGAGTTTTCTGCGTCGACGTGTAGTTATCGACCCCCTAGAAACGATTCACAACTGATAATGCAACGGAGAGGCGGATAAATATATTTAATATTGATTAGTAGGACCAGTATCGAGAGCCATTCAAAAAGAAAAAATGCCCCCCACCTCCCCGAAGGGAATCGTGAGGAAATGCGAATGCATTTCGCGCGCGCTTCACTCCATTTATATATGGTGGTTGTGGTTCGAAGAAGGAAAAGGCGCCTAATTTCTGCAGCCCGGTCGGGAGCACGGCGCAGCGCCTGTTTTTTTTTTTCTTTCTTTTTTTTCCCCCTTTTTCTCTTTATTTTTTGTTACTTTTTTTTCCATATATAGCTCCTCCGAGCTCCCGCGATGCGAGCGCCCTCACGCACTTGAAATGCATTGGCATTTAAAACTGGGAATGCGTAAAGCACGCATCGATGGAGCGGTGTTTCATACTGGAACATGCCAATCGCTGCTAATGTGCAATGAGAGACAGAAGACTCCGATTGGACACAGAGACTCGCAGTCCGCTTTTAGTTAACGCGCACGCTGCAAATTTTTATTGTTCAACAACGCACAGGAGAAATCTCCCACCGGCACCACCTTGGAGGTCAAGATCCATTGCCATATATACGGGGTGGCCAGTGAACGGTTGTGCAGCGCGAGCAGTCGGTTTTTTCAACCAAGAAACTCGCTAGCAGACACTGCCTGTGTCGGCGTCGCGAGGCGAGAGAGGGGTGGGGGAGCGTAGGAGAGGAGAGAGAGGGGGGCGCGCATGCGCAGTGGGAGTGTGGACGCTGCGGGCAGAGATGCCTAGAGAAGAGAGGGGGGGGAGCGTAGGAGAGGAGAGAGAGGTGGGACGTGCATGCGCAATGGGAGTGTGGACGCCGCGGGCAGGGACGCCTAGAGGAGAGAGGGGGGAGCGTAGCAGGGGAGAGAGGAGGGGAGGCGCATGCGCAGTGAGGGTGTGGTTGCCGCGGGGAGGGATGCCTAGAGGAGAGAGAGAGAGGGAGAGAGGAGGTTTTTTATTTTTATTTTTTTTAAAGGGTTTGCGCATGCGCAGTAAGGGTGGTCACGCCACCCGCCACCACCACCGGATTAAGCTTCGCCATAAGATGCTTCACATCTAACACCTGCCGGCGCTTACCTCCTCAACCTATCCTCCTCCTCCGCGGACAACGCTGGACAACGCTGGACAACGCCGGACAACGCTGGACAACGCCGGACAACGCCGGATGCCTGACATAGCCCGACTATGAAATGCATTCGCATTTAACCCTTTCAGTCCCGAATTAACTATTTTCAATGTAAGCAACTAGTTTTTACATTTCGAGATGCACATGATCGTGGTAGTCCGAAAAAACTGAAAAAATCTTTGCTCACACTTTCCAGTGAAGAGTAATTAATGGGACAATTAATTTAATAAATAATTATTATTTAATAATATTTCCACAATTTTTTACTTCATTTATTACTTAAAATGTTATTTAGACAGGATAGCATAATGTCCAATAGCCAAAATTCAAATTTCCGGCACAGAACTAAAATAAATGCCCTATCTCTACATAGTGAAAGAAGACGCTGCCTCAGCAAAATGCGCGAACAGCACAACTGCTTCTGTAATTTCTTCATTCAGACGTGACGTCGCATTATTGTGTGTGCCATGTTGACACCACATGTAGGGCAGATGCTAAATACGGGCTCTTGAGGAAGAACAACGCTTTATCTTTACCAGATGCTTGCTGACTGACCTACATAATTTATGATTCCAATTGGAATCACTGGGACTGAAAGGGTTAAAGGGTGCAGAGCTCACCAATTCGCAGCGCTGGCAGCGCTACTGCGCGGCCACCTCGCGCGGTCACGCTCCATCTGATCACGTGGCCACACGAAACGGTTTCACGAGTTTCAGCTGACACTTCGTCTGCTAGGCGGGCACGTGTAGCCATGTGTTCGTCACCCCCTACGTCGTCGCCGCCGCCGTCATTTGTGCCTACAAGCGCTGAAAAAAGCACTGAGGAATTGGGAATCCCTGGGATTCGAGCCGTCGCGAATCATTTTCGCTTCGATCCTTAGCAAAGAATCGATTCTAAAATCGATGCCGATCATCAACTTTTACACATCAAAAGGTGGACAACTAGCACCACCTATCGCTGAAATAGAGAAACAAGGAAAAGTGTTTTTGTTCGGCAAAGTCAAAATGTCGCGTTTTGCCCCGCGTCTCATTTTGCCCTGCCTGACCCTAAACACGAGTCTAATGGCGTACGTTACAGGAAACGTGTGCCTGGGGTGATTCTGAGTCAAAGCTATATATATTGCTACTACAATGAGGTTCTGTTTGTTTGTTTGCATCCTGGGTGAGTAATACTGATTTAATTTGGTTATGCAACTGTGAACTATTACAAAACGTATGACGGAGTGAAATGCACAAGTACATCGTTATAGATTTTAAACTGCCAAACGATTACTGAGTACAGGGATGCATGAGTGGTAGCCACACAGAAACCTTTAGGAATATAGATTTGAAATAAACAAGGCATATTAAACGTGCGTCTGCAATATGTCTTTTCGTGAGCAGTCTGAGGGAACACGTGACCGCGGGACAAATATACCTTTTTCAGGCAATCACAGGGCGCCCCGCGGGCGCGCGGGAGCACTGTGGGAAAAGTGTGCATTCCAAGCGAGCCGGCTGTTCGGTCGCCTTCTCCTCGCTGGCACCGTGGGATCGGTGGGACCACGAAACGAAAGGAACACGTCGCCGCTTCTGGACTACTATTCTTACATCGTAAATATTTCACACATTCGGACGTATCTGCATGTATCTATGAGCATATAATGCGAAAGGATTAATGCAGTGCAGTGTAGGTGATACATATACATATACGTGGCATGACGGCGTCGGCGACGCCAACGCCGACGGCAAAAACAGCCGAGAGTGTGTATATAATTAAATAATAATAATAATAATAATAATAATAATAATAATAATAATAATAATAATAATAACAATAATAATAATAATGACACTTCGGAACCACTCAGCCGGTCAGACAGTGGCACGCGGGGAACACTAGGTGGATGGAAATTATAAAGACGCCGTCACAGCTTAACACAGAAGAACTTCACGATCGATTAACGCAGTAATATGTTACATTTTGTCGCATTCACTTGATCTTACAAGTGCTCGCACGTAGTGATGCAGAACTATCGGAAAATTGACTATCGATAAAATCGATAGTTTCTTTTGAACTATCGATAGTATCCACGCTGCAATCAATAGTACTGTCAATGGTAGATATGTTAATAGTATTACTACCGACATTATACTATCACTAGTATCAATAGTGCTTTGAATAACTGTACTGTTAGCGGCCGGGGTGAAATTTTTTTTGCCAAATAAGTATTCCGACAGTGAAAATGCAGCAATGGGTCCCTCAATAAATTCATATTCAAAAATAAGCACTTGCACCTTACAATTAACAAACCTATTTCTTGATATTCTGACTTCAAGAAGTACAAATGCGATATAAATCTGAAGCCGCACAGTACCGTCAATTATAACTATCACGTTTCCTGTATACCTGAATAATTCAACTTAGTTGTCATGTGTCAGCCAGAAATCATTGTGAAGGAGAGCAAGCATGTCAACATTCGTGCCTTTCGGTCTGCTCCTCCTGCTCCACACACTCGAGGAATCAATTTAACGCTGCAATGAGTTCGCGCGGTTGATTTTATACTAACGGTTGTAGTATAAAACTATCGATAGTATCGATAGTATAAACTATCGATGCGCTATCGATAGTTTCTTTTACCATAGTTCGATAGTAAAGAACTATCGATAGTATCGATACTGCCATCGATAGTTCTGCATCACTACTCGCACGGCGTAGGCAGAAAGCTAAAGCATGAGGCCCGCGCGCTCGGAGCGGCAGCTGCTGCGGCGAACACACTTTTTCCTATGAGCGCTTGCGCGCCCTTTTGTGGCGCTCATGGGCTTGAAAAATGTCTATAGCTTCGGGTCCGAATTTGACTAACACTCGGATGGCGCTGTCAAAAGTATAGTGGAAACATTGAAGCTTTTCTGCAAACTGGTGTCACTCGCACCACGCGTCTGGTTTCGTGAAGCTGGATATATGACGCAGATAACAGCTTGATATAGCAGCGTGTGTTGCGGCGTTCACGCGCAGCAAAAAAGCCACTTTCTTTTAGATGTGAAGCATCTTATGGCGAAGCTTAATCCGGTGGTGGTGGTGGTGGTGGTGTGCCTCGAGGCCTCACTTACTGCGCATGCGCAAACCCTTTAAAAAAAAATAAAAAATAAAAAAAACCTCCTCTCCCCCCTCTCTCTCCTCTAGGCATCCCTCCACGCGGCAACCACATTCTCACTGCGCATGCGCCTCCCCTCCCTCTCTCCCCTCCTACGCTCCCCCCCTCTCTCCTCTAGGCACCCCTCCCCGCGCTCCCACTGCGCATGCGCGTCCCCCCCCCTCTCTCTCTCCTCTCCTACGCTCCCCCCCTCTCTCCTCTAGGCATCCCTGCCCACAGTGTCCACACCCCCACTGCGCATGCGCGTCCCCCCCTCTCTCTCCTCTCCTACGCTACCCCCCTCTCTCGCCTCGCGACGCCGACGCAGGCAGCGTCTGCTAGCGAGTTTCTTGGTTGAAAAAACCGACTGCTCGCGCTGCACAACCGTTCACTGTACATCGCGTATATATGGCAATGGATCTTGACCTCCAAGGTGGTGCCGGTGGGAGATTTCTCCTGTGCGTTGTTGAACAATAAAAATTCGCAGCGTGCGCGTTAACTAAAAGCCGACTGCGGGTCTTTGTGTCCAGTCGGAGCCTTCTGTCTATCATTGCCCATTAGCAGCGATTGGCATGTTCCAGTAGGAAACACCGCTCCATCACTGCGTGCTTTGCGCCTCCTCAGTTTTCTCTCCTGCGCAACGCTGCGATAGCGCCAGCGTCAACGCCACCGCCAGTGTAAGCGTTAGCGCCCGCTGCTTCATATCTACACATGGTTCCCTTTAGCGGGAGATGGTGTAATTTTTTTCTTCTGTTGTTCTGCATCTTCATTTCGCGAGTTACACACACGCATTGTAAAAGCTGCAATTCGGGTGTAGCTACAGACAGCACACTGCCGCGCTCTGCATACGTTAGCCGCCTTACCGTCGGTGACGCACAGTCGGCTGCCGCTTTGTATCAGCACTATATCGAGCCGGAAGTGCCAACAGTTGGAAGGACCACGGCGCCATTTCCAATTTCTTTCCGTCAGTGGCGGGTGCGAATCGCGCAGCGTCGGGTTTGAGGCTGTTTGCCTCGCGTTCGCTTGTTACCGGTCATACCAATATCGATGACGAAGTATAATAAAGGACTAACGCGAAACGCATGAAAAAAAAAACAACAAATAATTTACAGTAATGACAGGGTAACCAAATGCATTCTAAAAAAACTGTTCGCTCACTAATGACTTCGGCAGAGCTCGGGGAAAATTCGGTGAGGTACTTGACATCTCTTCTGCGTGGTCCATTGTCCTCAGGGGGAGATCACGACAAGCAGTAACAAATGGGGAGAATTGCACAAAATGAATTGGGACTTTAGTACAGCAGTACTCATTATGAAAAAGAAACGTATTACATAATAATATCTGGGGTTTAACGTCCGAAAACCACGATATGATTATGAGAGACGCCGTAGTGGAGGGCTCCGGAAATTTTGACCATCTGGTGTTCTTTAACGTGCACTGACATCGCACAGTACACGGGCTTCTACCATTTCGCCTCCATCGAAATGCGACCGCCGCGGCCGGGATCGAACCCGCGACCTTCGCGTTAGCAGCCGAGCACCCTAACCGCTATACCACCGCGGCGGACAGAAACGTATTACAGCTTGCCGAAAACAACCTTCAGCTTACTCGGCTATGACACATCGACGCCCATTGATATAACTACGGTCGAGTGATTTCGTTATATAGCAAACGAAAAAAAATGTAGTCATGCATCGTTTACCTGAAATATTTCCATGTAGCGATTGGTGTCATGCGTTCGTAAGAGTGCCAGTCCATTGAAGTAAGATTTGAAGTATATTAGTATTTAATATTGGGAGTTATGTAACTACCAAACTCCGCTTTCTTATATCTTGACATGAGAAGACGTGAAATACAAAACCGAATACGTGTTGTTCTGCGCTGTGAAGGGGCGCCATGTCGCATTGCTCAGAAGTCGGTCTGCAATGAGTATTTTAAACATAGTATGTGGCCTAGAAATTAAAGGGACACTAAAGCGAGACATTAAATCGGTTTAGCCAGATACATTATTGTTTCAGAACTCTATTCTCATGCCACGAACAGCTTGCCTACGCAATTCTCTAGATTCATCACCGCGTCAAAACAAAAAGCGACGAGGTTGACCTTCAGTGGCTACTTGATCATTGCGGGATCAGTGGCAATGTTTCCGCAGACAACGCTGCTCGTACATCTCATGAACAAGAGGCCACCGCTCCGATTCCTTTTTCTAGGGCAACGTCGTCACCTGGCTCGTAGTCTATGTTTGGCAGAGTGGAACACGCCAGGTGTAAGATGTACGAGACTCCATGAAATAAATCTTACTCTGGAACTTCAAATTCCATCCGGACATCGTAAACGTGAAGCTTCGCTTCTTTATCGGCTTTGGTTAGGGGGTTGGCTTCACGACATTAATTGAAGTGAACCGAGAGTGCGGCATGCGAGGCATGCAGCACCGAGGGAGACATTGATAATCTGCTATGTCACTGCTCCCGATTTGCCTGAGAAAGACGAACGCTTTCTGATGCATTGCGACTATTGGAAGATCGGCCGCTCTCCGTGCAGATGCTGCTGGAGCACCATCCCCATCGCTCGTCGGCCCACAAGGCAGTTAAAGCACTTTTGTGCTTTTTAAGGACTACGGGCCTTTGTGAACGCCTGTGACTATTGTGCAGTGCCACTGCCACATACGTGTCAGCGCACTGATTGATTTTCTTCTTTTTCTCTCTCCGCTCTCCCTGTACCTTACATCTTTCCACTTCCCTTTCCCATTTCCCCCCCAGTGTAGGCTAGCCAATCGGACTGCTGTCTGGTTAACCTCCCTGCATTGTGCCTATTGTAATCCTTCCTTCTTATTCTCATTATTTAGCCATCATAGTAAAATTATTAACAGAGGTAATAAAGGTCAGAATGTCATATTTGAAAGTAAAGCTGCTATGGAGACTACTTAGTACGAATGCATGGCTTATTCGCGCTGCCAGGAACTAGACGAAGGACCACAAGAAAAGACCCGCACTGTTTGATACGCGTACTAACAAGTGTTTATTTTTGTGCCACACACTTTCGTTTGCATGACCCCCCCCCCCCCCCAAAAAAAAAAAAAAGACAAAGAAAAACGATACGAACAGCGAAAGACACAAAGCACATGTACAGTCGTGGTCAAAAGTTCGCAGGCCACGCTTCCATAGAAATACATGGGATAGTGGCTTGGGAACTTTTGACCCCCCCCCTGTACATCTGTGAACACGTCCCCATCCACGAAAGACATTTGAAAAGCCATCATATCATAGTTATCATAGCTGTCTTTGAAAACTAAATTTCTTTTTGAAATAGGATGATCGATGGTGAGCTAACGCAACCTTCACTTGTATGAATAAAAAAGGCCTCGATAATTTCTCTTTCTGTTTGATCAGATGCGCGGTTGAATACTTTTGTGCCCGAAAAAATGGCTCACATTTGCACGCAGCGCAGTGCGTGGCCAAGTTACCAGGGTGTGTTAACGATGAACATGCGTGTTTTGTTCTTTAAGCCTGCGTATTTGTGTCTGCTCCTTCGTCTTGTTGCTGGCAGCGCGAATAAGCCATGCATTCATATTTGAGTTTCGCGCCGAAACATCAGCATGTGTACGTCAATGTGACGTCACGAATTCTAAAGTATTTTGGTGAATTTTGGACACGTTGTTTTAATAAAATTTCCTGATTCTTGTCATGTAAAGGCTGCGGCTTCATCAGAACACAATTGAAATAATCTTTACCAATGAGCAATTAAGTATGACCTAGGCGACACCGTCAAAATGTATGACGCCATGGTCAGGTTGTGCGGAAACTTCGAGGTGGCATCGCCACCTGCGTTTTCTTTTTTGCGCGTTCTTTTGCTTGTCAAGCGTCGTCTCGCGGTGAGGGTGGTGCTTTCGGTATCGTGAAATTGCAATTTACTGATACGAGAAAAATCTTTGTCCTCTTTAGTGTCCCTTAAAGAACTACGAAGCATGTGAAAAAAGGTATGTCAGCCAGCGTAATGTTCTGTTAGTAAAATAATGATACAGAACTCGAAGTGGACATAATTCAATAAAGCGAAGAATTATTCAAGTCAGGTAAATCAAAAATGCTGCTCATCAAAATGAATAATGCTATATGTTTCTGCATAATTGCGTAAAATTGCTGTATTAAGCCTGTATTCTGTTCTTCCCAGTAAACTTTGCGCTATGGTTGGTGCTTAACTCGTCTACTTATACTTCTTCCGTCGACGTCTTTCGTGCACATGTTATTTTATGTCATGTATACTCACCAACCTGTCGAAATTGCCGTACTGTCAGTATATGTCAATCGCTTTATGGTCTAGGACATGTTCCCGAAGGGTGTTAAATGTTACTGCACTTAACGAAGAGGGGTGTTCTGAATGCCAGAACAACAAATGTGACATAGGCGTAGTCGTCGACTGACCGGCAGAACCTCGAGAACTTAAGTTCGCGCCTGCTTTCTGTCAGAGGTGTGCTATATCTCACAGATGTTTAGTCGAGCTCGATTATAAACATGCTCATGGCCTTAGGTATAAAGTGCGATGATTTCAATAGTCAGTTAAGCAGTGTGAAACTTCGCCAAGCTGGATTTGTCGAAAGTACATGAATATCTCAAACATAATATTTCAGTGGTTGTTTACGCTGGACTATATGCATTGGAGGATAAAGGAGACGTGTTAGAAAGATCAGTACAGGGTAAGCGACAGTGGCCCCTCATTCTATGCATGTTTGTTGTCCCTTTAAAAAGGCATAACGTGGACCTTAATTTCTCAATATATCGTTGACTACATGTTACATAGAGTATGATGTAGTAAGAGATGATGAACTAGGAAAGATTTGCGCAAAATGGAAACTTCAGCGAACCATACTTGTCATATCTCGCTGGCAGTAGTCAAGGATCCTTCAAAAATATTACGTAATAGTCTGGAAGATTAAACGCTGCGCAAAAAACACGGTGAGTAGAAGTCACACTTACAACAGACGAGCGCGATTGCGCAGCGTTTAATCTTCCAGTATGCTACACCAACTCGCCCACATCAAGCTCCTTCTACTTAATAGTCTATAGTTTTTCTTGATCGGCTGTTATTATATGCATCGCAAACAGGGTACTGCATTAGTGAGCGACTTAATGAGCATGTGCAAAAAGTAAGGCTGACAAAGAACCGCATCTCGCTGCCCATCTTAACTACAGTCGCGATTGTGCTTCGCAATTTCATGAGAAGTTGATTCTCGGCAAAAGCAAGAATGAACACGCGCGGCTGTCGTTATAAGCGTATTGCATAAAGACGACATCATATTAATGTATCAGTGATACTTCCTTGAACCTGAACTTAGCCGAATAGAATTTCGTGTGTTTGCGGCTTAGATAACTGAATCTGTAGTGCTCATATAGTGCGTCTCTGTATTGTTATGCGTGCGCATGCATTGTTAACCGGTTTCTGACACTTATATCCGTTTTTGAACAAAAACCAAGCAAGTTGTTAGCGCCAGTGCTTGTCTCGTCTCCTCTTTATCGTCCGTCTTGGTTGGCGCTGAACATTTTCACTTTTAAACAGTCCAATATGGCGGCACTGAAACCTACCCGTAAAAATTGTCTGTATATACTCTTTGTGTGACACCAGCGCGAAACAAGGAACAATGGACGAGGAAGAACTACAGACGAGCGCTGAACTTTCAACTGAAGTTTATCTCCGAAACGGGACAGAATATAAAGAAAAAAACGACACGTGAACATAAAAGATTGCAAAGCACTTTTTGCAAAAAAAAAAACCTAAACAGTGTTAACAGCCCACCTCACTAGCGGCGGTCATGCGTACGGGACAAATATCGAGCTTCTTTTTCCGTCAAGGCAATAGACGGGACACTCACGCAATTATCGCCAAGTCTCGCGATCTCTGCTGCCTCTATAATTTCCCGCGTTAATTGAGAGCCACATCGCCCCACCACTCGGCACTTCTCCAAAAGGGGTTTGCACTCACCAGTGTCACAAGTGCTGCAATGAAGGGATAAGTGCCCGCTGTTCATTTCGCGAACATTGTTGCTGTGTTCGCGCAGCCGATCGTTCACGCATCGGCCGGTTTGACCAACATACTGTTTTCTGCATGCCAGCGGGATGCTGTAGATGACGCCCTCTACACATTCCGTGTAGCGGTTCCGATGGTTCACCTGGCAACCAGGTTGTTTCTTTTCCAGCGAAGTGGTTTTTGCGGCAAGCCGGGAGATCTTCTGAGGAGCACTGAATGCCACGCGAACATGAACACGTTTGGCTACCTTTTTTCAACCCGTGGGAAACACCATGGATATAAGGCACAACGGCCGTTTTCATTTTGATACACTCAGAAGTAGCACATCCCCGCTCAACCATGCTATGGTGAGACTTGTGACTTTTCAGTATGGCCTCAGCCACCGAAACCACCACATGCCTTCGATACCCCGCTTTTTCCATGCGGTCAACTTGCTGCGTGAACGATCCATGAAGGGCATGCACGCATGACTTCTCGAGAGCGTTCTTAATGCACATCTTAACAATGCCCCTTTTTACTAATTTGGAATGCGCCGACTGATAAGGCAAAAGTGGCTTCCGAGCACGCGGCTCATAACCCCAGCAGATATGATTAAGACGGCGATGCAGAGCGATATCTAAAAACCGCATGGTCCCGTCTTCTGGCTTTTCATGCGTAATGTCCAAGGGATCCAGGCACTTTTGGAAAACATTTAAAACATCCCCGACACTTTGATCGAACGCCTTCTCATCACACTCAAGGAACACCAAGAAATCGTCTACATAACGATTTTTCTTTATATTCTGCCCCGTTTCGGAGATAAACTTCAGTTGAAAGTTCAGCGCTCGTCTGTAGTTCTTCCTTGTCCTTTGTTCCTTGTTTTGCGCTGGTGTCACACAATGAATCACCAACTTGCCCAAAAATGTGCCCTATATATACTCATTAGATGATGTCAGTGATGAAGGTATTATTTATGACCAGAAATAATTTTACTATGTAAGAGAAAGCTTCATTCTTTGCTCACAATGTTCACAAGTATGAACACAAACGCCTGTTCAAGATGGCTGGGCGTTCAGCAAGTGGTTAAACTTGCTGAACGCCCAGCGGGTGACAAATCGGGTGACAGGCAGACAGATAGAAAGACAGACAGACAGACCAAAATTTCTGCGTTGAAGTATCCCAAGAAAGACTATCGTCTTAAAAAAAAAGTCACAGTTTCACCGCAAGGGTGAAGCAGTGAATGCGATAGCAACAAATTGTAATGTTAATCGAAGTGAGGCTGGCAGCTAACTCTTTTGGATCCGATCTCACGCAACTCTACAAAGGGCTGGTTTAAGAACATACGGCCGCTCCCGGGACACTGTTCGCACAATGTCCTCGCGTTGAGAGCGGAGCACGTAGGAGCCACCCGCCCGCTGTCGGCTGCTGAGATTGCGAGATAACGCGTGCGCCAGCGACGACCACGCTCGTAAAACCAAACCAGCTCGCAGTGGCTGCATGAGGGACATCCCCCCCCCCTCCCCCTCGCGTCTTTCCGCGCTTGTTAAAGACGCGCGGGGCGTTTCCTTTCCTTGAACATTCCCCGGCTTGCCGAACAGGCGGTGGGATCTTATCGCATACGCCTCGGAGCGACGGAGGTGGGCCGGCTCGTTTGATGTTCGCTTCAGCGGCGTTTGTCGCCCCCGCTCCCGCACTGTCACCCGCGGGTATTTTTCTTCGTGGCTTTTACTTGTGTGTGTGTATATATATATATATATATATATATATATATATATATATATATATATATATATATATATATATATATATATACGCTTCTAAAAAACTGTTTATTGGTGACGTTTCGATCGGAGACCGATCTTCATCAAGACAAAATTTACCAGGCGCCGATGCGCTTTTATATCATCGCCGTGCCGAGAGAAAGAGAGAAGAAAAAAAAAGAGTGAGAAGAAGCGTACATACTGATAAGTGGTCACACGACCACGTGCGCCTACTGCTACATGCGCATAGCACCTGTATTTGGAAAAAAAAAATAAATAAACAAAAAAATAAAAAATAAATAAATAAATAAAAAAAAAAACCGGTGCAAAAATAAACGAGTAGCCAAAAAAGAGAGAGTGGTCACACGACCATGTGCGCGTATTTCTACATACATAAACACGTGTTTTCTTAAAAAAAAAAAAACCGAAAACACGAAGTGGACATGTTAAGTACATTCCTGTGGTGCCCCCGGCACATACCAAGATATACGAAGAAGCATGTTTCAAGAAAAAAGTGAACAAACCAAAAATATGTAGATATACATCGATGGTCCAGGTGGGCACGTTAAGAACATTCCAGTGGTACATTGTGAAGGTTCACTACGCAGGCTCATCTCTTCCCGGAGCTTGAACACAACAACACAGTACATTCCTTTCGTCCATTGTCACGTCCCACCTATTCTCCCCTGCCCCTCCTTAGCTGCTCCTGAAGCCTAGTGAGGGGGTCTACGTTCCTACGATCTCCGGTCTGTAGCTCAAGAATAATTGAGAAGAAAATGGAGAGTGTTTTTCAATTTTGACGTGGGGTTCGAAAATGTCATTCACTCGGTTGTCTGAGGAGGGATTTCATTGTAGAGGGGAATTATTCGAAAGTTGCCCACCCTTCTCGGAATGCGCGTGCAGACCTTGCATGCCCGACAACGTGTTCCGAGTGATATGCGAAAAAATACTAATAAAAAAAGAAAAGAAGTTTGGTTAGGATCATTATTATCCTGAATCTTCCAGAGCGCGGATTGAAGACAGTGTACCCGGAGTGATATTTAGACCAGCCTTTAATGTATCAAATTTATAAATCATGTATGATTCGCGCTGCTCACGCTCCCTTGTACTGGAGAAACCGCTTTGTAAGAGCGTGACCTTGATGGAATCAAACGGGTGATTTTCGGAGTTTATATGTATATACGGGACATGACGGCAAAAATCAGCCGAGAGTGTCCATATAATTGCTCTCGCAATAAAAAGTTTAGTGGTGTGGCACTAGCCGTGAGAAACAGCTACTCTTATCGGCACAGGATGGCAAAAGCTGCTTCCGCGATTGTGCCGTCAGCGGCGTCGGACGGTTTATGAGATGGACCATTCTGCGCATGAGGGGAACTCTTCGCCGCCCGCACTGCGTCAGACCAGCAGCTTGCCTTTGCTTGGATTAATTAGGACAAAAAAAAAGTATTTCTGAATTCCCTCTTTTGAACAGGCTGAGTTGAGTTCCGACAAAAAAAAAGGGGGGGGGGGTGAGGGGTAACGATAGATATACGTCCTGCAATGTATCGCGATATGATCGAAACATCGCAAGAGTATATTTCACTACGGAGATACAAATCCCATTTTGCGAATGTAACGTGCAGAATTACAGATACTGAAAAGTGTCTCTAAAAATTGGGGGACCCTTAATCTTCGCCTTTAAGAGTTGAACGCGATAGCGATATTCTGTCCCGAGTGCCTACTTCAACCACTTAGTGCATACTTGCTAT
The DNA here is from genome assembly GCA_030522465.1 of Rhipicephalus appendiculatus. Taxonomy (NCBI): domain Eukaryota; kingdom Metazoa; phylum Arthropoda; class Arachnida; order Ixodida; family Ixodidae; genus Rhipicephalus; species Rhipicephalus appendiculatus. The sequence continues at coordinate 47,666 of JALIZH010014672.1, forward strand.
GCCCCCACTACGTGATGTTAAGGGAATACACGCAGTTTGCCGTTTGTAATGGGTGGCCGGGTTTAAACAACGAAATTGTTATGGTAGTCACATATTCTGACGCCCGATGGCAATGTACGCTTGTGCCACGCAATATCCTAGGGATATTACATGTTATATGGCGACGCCTATATAAAGGACGCTTGCGTTTGCGAATCGTGAAGGTTATTTTCACTGCATCTCCAAGCAGAGGAAGTTATTTTCACTGTATTTCCAAGCAGAGGCGTGGCTGTGTGGTAGAACACCTGCTTGCCACGCAGACGGCCCGGGTTAGATCCTCGCTCAGACCCGTAAATTTTTATTATTCATTTTGTTTGCATCTTTCTCGATTTTTCGGTCACGGACAAGATGATTTTTCGCTCACAACCAACAACGCCGACGCCAACGCCGACATTGACGCCGACACTGACACCGACGCAGACGCCGGAATTTCTGCGAAACGAGCTCTTTAACGCTATCGCGTTAAAATACTATCACAATACTCTTGCATCACGATGCTGCCCAGCCCTGGTTTTGCTCCTATCATTTTTTGTTCCATCGCATGCTACGCGGTTCTTCTCATTCTCCAAGTTTCTTCATCGTATGTTAGGACTGACAAAATGGAATAGTACACTTTCCCCTTCAGTGGAAGTGGTATTGCAAGCCATGGATTTGTAATATCTACTAGATTCGCGTCAAAACATTAAGTTATTCAGCAAATCTGCTTGTCCTGAGTAGGCTCCCCGTATATATAGGCTCCCCGGTATTCATAGGAAACGGTATAACACGAAAGTGAAACGTGTCTTCACAGAAGTAGTTGAGGGTTTATTGTGCATTGTTTCGCCAGAAGTTCGAAGGAATGAATGCTATAGCAACAAATTGGGCGACCCTTAATCTTCGCCTTTAAGAGTTGAACGCGATATCCTGTCCCGAGTGCCTACTTCAACCACTTAGTGCATACTTGCTATGCACCCACTACGTGGTGTTAAGGAAATATGCGCAGTAAGGTGTCTGCTGTTTGTAATGGGTGGCCGGCTTTAAACTACGAAATCGTTATGATAGTCACATATTCTGACGCCCGATGACAATGTACGCTTGTACCACGAAATATTCCTGGGATATTACATGTTATATTGCGACGCCTATACAAAGGGCGCTTGCTTTTGCGAAGCATGAAAGTTATTTTCACTGCATTCCCAAGCAGAGTAAGTTATTTTCACTGTATTTCCAAGCAGAGGCGTGGCTGTGGCCAAGCACCTCACAGCCGTTTGTGTATGACATGATTTGATGAACTCTCGCTGCTCTACTGCACGTCGTTGGAAATTGAGTGTTTCCTCAGTAACGCCAGAGCGCTTATTGTCGCTGTGTGATTGTAATTGTTTCATACTATTAGTACCATTTATGTTCATTGTAACACACATTTTAATAAATACCATGAAAAAAAAGGCGTGGCTGTGTGGTAGAACTCACTCAGACCCGGAAATTTTTATTATTTATTTTATTTGCGTCTTTCTCGATTTTTCGGTCACGGACAAGATGATGATTTTTCGCTCACAACCAACGACACCGACGCCGATGCCGATGCCGGAATTTCTGCGAAACGAGCTCTCTAACGCTATCGCGTTAAAAGTCTAGTGTCACGCGAAGAGCGGCAAGCTGCTCGAAACTTGCAGCACGTTCCTCAAGCGGTAAGGGCGCACGAAGAGAGCATACACAGGAAGAGGACGAACTAACAACTGTTACAGCTCGACACTTAAAGCGCTCTGCTCAAACACAAAGAAGGACGCACGGAACGAACGCGCAAGTATGCACAGGACGAGCACGAACAACTTCCACAATTGTTACTTGTGTGTAAGCACTGTGCTCCTTTCGCAAGGGCAGCCGCTGCAGCGAGCGAAGTGGTCTTCGTGCCCTCTGCAACTTCAACGAACACTTGCGGTGAAAGCCCAAGACGTATGAACCACCGAGATCACGAGATAACTGCGGGCGCACGAGCGACCACTCCCTGCTGAGGCGCGCGCGCATCGCCACGCGCGGGGCGACGTCTTTTAAGGCGCGCCCTGCGGACCCTTCGCGCCATCTCGCCAGTGATAACAAGAACTCGCTGAAGTCACCGATCTCTGAGTACTGCCAGCGGTAAATGGCGTATATAAAAAGCTCGCCGTTAGCAAGCTGAAGAACGTGCGCTTTGTGGCCGAGCCGGCTCGCGCTGCGGAGCAAGGGGTCGTAGGTTCGACTTCCGGCGACGAAACTTTTAGGGGCGAAGCACGTTAGAGGCCAGGCTTGGTCGTCCACGTCCGTGGTGTCCGTTGTCACGGGGAGATGCGCGGATGTGAGACAGAGAAAAAATGGTTTAACAATAGACTAATTTCAATCATAATTGTGACAGAACAATATAAAACACCCTACAAGCACAAACCCATTATACTAGTCGGCGACTTCAACGTACACATTGTGGACCTTATGACCTAGCTTTGTGTCTACTCTCACTGTCCGCTGTCAAGGTATATAGAAAACCGTTTCTTTAGTCAAAACAAATGTGTGTATGTGAATAAAAAAGAAGGTTTACTATAGACGAACAACAATCATAATTGTGACAAAACAATGTAAAGCACCTACAAGCACAAACCCTCTACACTTGTCGGCGACTTCAACATAGACATCATGGACCTGAGGACCTAGCTTTGCCGTCGACTCTTTATGTTACTTTACGTCACTCATTTACATTATGCAGGGCAACGTATGGTTACTCACCCATACAATACCCAGAGCTTCGCCTACTCGTCATGATTCACTTCGTGGAGATGCGTGTTTTTTCCTTCTACTTTTAGATGCGAAGCATCTTATGCTCGGGGCTAGGAGGTTATGCTAGGAGAGCATAGGGGAGGGGACGCGCTGTGGGACGCGGGGGGCCGCTCCGTAGAGTAGAAGATTCCTAGAGGAGAGAAAGGGGGTGAGCGTAGGAGAGAGAGGGGGAGGGGACGCGGGAAGGAGGGACGGACTAAGCCCCCCTCCAAACACATGCAAGCAAGATTAAGGAATGGGGTCAACCTGGGCGACAGACACCACCTGCCTAGCCATTGCTAAGCAGCCTCTCCGTGCTCTCGGCCATGACTCTGATGACTGTAGTAGGGTTGACGGCCTTCATATTACTACAGTGTTCTGGTTCGCATAATGGGTGCTTCCCTACTTCATGGAAGTGGCCGGACGCGGGACGCGGAATGCGGGACGGGGGGACGCCGGGCGGACATAGCCCCGAGCATAAGATGCTTCGCATCTAAAAAATCGCAGCATATCCACGGAGTGAATGATGATGAGTGGGCGAAGCTCTGGAGATTCATCGGTAAACCGTGAATCTTCCTCCAGTACATCATCAAAGACGCGACAAACACTGTGTGTATATATACAAGAAATTTTATTTATTCGTAAATGGTAGCTAGACGTGGCTTCCGGTCCCCCTTCATTATAACGGCTTTATGGTCGGTGAAGTGGAGGGATAGGGGTTCTTATATGGCTCCGTAGAGGATTCTTAGAGAGAGGGGTTGAGCGTAGATGAGAGAGAGGAGGAGAGGACGCACATCCGCTGTGGGGGATGTGGAACGCGGACGGCGCTCCGTAGAGTAGAGGATTCCTAGAGGAGAGAAAGGGGGTGAGCGTAGGAGAGGAGAGAGAGGGGGGAGGGGACACGCATGCTCTGGAGGGGTGTAGGACGCGGGCGCCGCTCCGTACAGTAGAGGATTGCTGGAGGAGAGAAAGGGGGTGAGCGTTGGAGAGGAGAGAGTGCTGGAGGGGACGCGCATGCTCTGGAGGGGTGTAGGACGCGGGAAGGAGGGATGGACTAAGCCCCCGCAAGCACATCCAAGCAAGATCAAGGAATGGAGCCAATTTGGGCAACAGACACCACCTGCCTAGCCATTGCTAAGCTGCCCCTCTATGCTCTCGGCCATGACTCTAGTGACTGTACTACAGTGTACTGCTTGACATAGATGGCCACACCGCCTGCGGGACGCTCTGCTTCTTCGGTGCACACGATGGGAACTAGAGGTGGTCTGGAACGCGCTTATTCTTCATGGTCATCAGCGTCATCGTCATCATTATCACGAGATACTTCCGGTTACGCCTGACGCGGGACAAGGTTAGACTAAGAGGAGCTTCGCCCCTAAAAACTGAGAATTCTCGCCTGTATCCCCGCGCGCAGCAATATTAGTACTTTTATTTAGTAATAATAAAAGTAAATAAGTATGAACCACGCACCAAAAGCGCGAATTTTTATGTTGCGGATTTGTTTACACCGATCTTTTAGTTAGGCCAAGGGACGTTCGAAATGGGAAGCGATCACAAAAACTAGGCTAAGTTATCCGTAATACTCGGTCGTCGAAGCTACCTGAAGGCAAGCGAAGCCATTTTGCACAGTCGTTAGCTACTAAAGAAGTGGATCCGTCCCCACCAAGGCTAAATTCAGGTCGAAGCGGGCGTCCAAAATCGCCGCCATGTTTTACGTACACTATACGTAGACCACGAAAACACGGTAACGCTAAATCTGAAAAATAGCGTGCGTGCGGTACACGCTACGGGTCTTTTAGCGCACAGCGCATGCGCACTTCGATCCCGCTATTCCGCTAAGCCCGCTATCCCGCTAAGCCTGCTATACTATAACTGTCTAGTTATAGTTTTCGCGTTAGCGTAATAGCGGGGGTTAGGGAAATTGCGCTACCGTGCCGCAAACGTTCATTGCGGCAGCGCCTTTTACAGGAGCGTAGCCAGAAATTTTTTTCGGGGGGGGGGGGGGGGTTCAACCATACTTTATGTATGTTCGTGCGTGCGTTTGTATGTGTGCGTGTATATATACGCAAGCAAAATTGAAAAATTTCGGGGGGTTTGAACCCCCCCAACGCCCCCCCCCCCCCCACCCTGGCTACACCACTGGCCTTTTAGTATAGCGGGATAGCAATTGCGTGCCGAAGCCGCCGAAGCTGTGACCATGGCGCCATCTAGCGCAGGATGAATGAGCTAAAAAATGTGAAAGAAAAGAAAAGATGAAATTTACGACTGAATCCTCGCATACAGCATTATCACTACCTTTTTTAGTAATAGTGAAAATAAATCAATATAAACCACACATGAAAAGCGAAAAAATATCTGTTACAGATTTGTTTACACGGATCTTCCTTTTAGGCCTAGGAACGCCGAAACAGGAAGTCATATCAAAAAACTCCGCTAAATTATCCGTAATACTCGGTCGTTGAAGCTGCCAGAAGGCAAGCGAAGCCATTTAACACAGTCATTTGCTGCGAACGAACTGAACCGTTCAGTAGCGACGTCAATTTCTGTTCGAAGCGGGCGTCCGAAACAGCCGCCATGTTTCATGTAAACTATACGTAAACCGCGCAAACACGGTAACGCTAAATCTGAAAAATAGCCTGCGTACTGTAAATGCTCCGGGTCTTCTAGCGTACTGCGCAAGCACATTGTGGTCCCGCTACTTCGGTAAGCACAATATTCCGCTAAGCCCGCAAACCTATAACTGCCTTATACCTGTGTATTGTCTGAGAGAGAGAAAGACTTTATTTGATGATCCGGCGGACGACAATCCTAGCCCCGCGAGGGGAGGGTCATCGTGATGCGGCCACATATCCCCTCGGCGTGACGTCCTCTACTATTCTCGCCGTTCCTGGGTCATAGACGATCAGTCGCCTGTGGCGCATACCCGCATACAACGGAACCTGGTATGCGGGTGTGTACCACAGATGTAATAATTATAATAGTAATAATAATAATAATAATAGTAATAATAACAATATCTGGCGTTTAACGTCCCAAAACTACGTTATGATTATGAGAGACGCCGTAGTGGAGGCCTTAGGAAATTTCGACCATCTGGTGTTTTTTCTTTTTTTTTTCGAAAGCCTGTCCTTAGGCATAATAACTTTTTTATTCAAAAATACACAGGCAAATTTCCTTCGTGTATAAAGTCAAGTAATGAGCGGTGGTGAGGTCCACGAACCCAGCGGTCAAGGTCGGGTGGTCGGCCAGGCCTTAGGCCTGCTGCACGGAGGTGACGACGACGGCTTACTTGTAGACCTGTGCAGGTCCACAATAAGTGTGTGGCAGTTACATCGCAGATTGGGGCGTCGCAAAATGGGCACGATGTACCATACGGGCCGCGGTACTTTTGGGCCCAAAGTGTGGTGACGGATGGGGTAAGCGCAACCCCAACTCGAAGCCTCCTCAACGTACTGACATCGCACAGTACACGGGCATCTAGCATTTCGCCTCCGTCGAAATGTGACCGCCGCAGCCTGGATCGAATCCGCGACCTTCAGGTCAGCAGCCGAGCGCCCTAACCGCTACACCACCGCGGCGGACTGTGCCACAGGTGTCTGGGGAAGAAAGTTTCGTGACATACGCGACATGATTCATGTCATGATTGGTCAGTCATGTGCATCATACACTCATGTCCTTGCATGCCGAATTTAGTACCCACTGAAGAAGCGGCAGCTGTTATATACCTTCCTCTTGAGGGATAATGGTAGACTACCATCCATGATTTGATAATGCTTGCCGAATGAGCCCCATCCCATCCTTATTCTTCTAGTTATTTCACTCTCATGGTTCGGCTCCGCGGTTACTACCTGTCCTATAGGTTACTACCTATAGGACAGTGTGAACGCCGCGGGCAGGGATGCCTAGAGGGGAGAGCGTAGCAGGGGGAGAGAGGAGGGGGAGGCGCATGCGCAGTGAGGGTGTGGTTGCCGCGGGGAGGGATGCCTAGAGGAGAGAGAGGGAGAGAGGAGGTTTTTAAATGCGAATGCATTTCATAGTCGGGCTATGTCAGGCATCCGGCGTTGTCCGGCGTTGTCCGCGGAGGAGGAGGAGGAGGAGGATACGTTGAGGAGGTGAGAGCCGGCAGATGTTAGATGTGAAGCATCTTATGGCGAAGCTTAATCCGGTGGTGGTGGTGTGACCAGCCTTACTGCGCATGCGCAAACCCTTTAAAAAAATAAAAATAAAAAAAACTCCTCTCTCCCTCTCTCTCCTCTAGGCATCCCTCCCCGCGGCAACCACACACTCACTGCGCATGCGCCTCCCCTCCTCTCTACCCTGCTATGCTCTCCCCCTCTCTCCTCTAGGCATCCCTGCCCGCGGCGTCCACACTCCCACTCCGCATGCGCGTCCCACCTCTCTCTCCTCTCCTACGCTCCCCCCCTCTCTTCTCTAGGCATCTCTGCCCGCAGCGCCCACACTCCCACTGCGCATGCGCGCCCCCCCTCTCTCTCCTCTCCTACGCTCCCCCCCCTCTCTCACCTAGGGTAGGTGCAGTGCTTCGCCGCTCCTTCTCTCGCCGTTCGCTCTCTCTCCTCCCCTGCGCCCCACACTCCCGTCCGCTCGCTCGCACGTATATATAAATGGAGTGAAGCGCGCGCGAAATGCATTCGCATTTCCTCACGATTCCCTTCGGGGAGGTGGGGGCATTTTTATTTTTATTTTTTTAAAGGGTTTATTTTTTAAAGGTTACTACCTGTCCTATAGGACAGGTAGTAACCGCGGAGCCGAACCATGAGAGTGAAATAACTAGAAGAATAAGGATGGGATGGGGCTCATTCGGCAAGCATTATCAAATCATGGATGGTAGTCTACCATTATCCCTCAAGAGGAAGGTATATAACAGCTGCCGCTTCTTCAGTGGGTACTAAATTCGGCATGCAAGGACATGAGTGTATGATGCACATGACTGACCAATCATGACATGAATCATGTCGCGTATGTCACGAAACTTTCTTCCCCAGACACCTGTGGCACAGTCCGCCGCGGTGGTGTAGCGGTTAGGGCGCTCGGCTGCTGACCTGAAGGTCGCGGATTCGATCCAGGCTGCGGCGGTCACATTTCGACGGAGGCGAAATGCTAGATGCCCGTGTACTGTACGTCTACTTATAAGTAGACGTACTCCTTTACAACTTCCAGTGTCTCGCCACCTATCGCAAAGCGCTGTTCTCTGCCAAGATTGTGGTATATAACTTCCTCAAGAGGAAGGTATATAACAGCTGCATCTTACCGGTACTTACCTACGGAGCAGAAACCTGGAGACTTACAAAGAGGGTTCAACTTAAACTGAGGACGACGCAGCGAGCGATGGAAAGGAAAATGATAGGTGTAACCTTAAGAGACAGGAAGAGAGCAGAGTGGGTCAGGGAACAAACGGGGGTTAAGGATATAGTTGAAATCAAGAAGCAGAAACGGATATGGGCCGGGCACGTAGCACGTCGGCAGGATAACCGCTGGTCATTAAGGGTAACTGACTGGATTCCAAGAAATGACAAACGCGTGAGGGCGAGACAGAAAATTAGGTGGGTAGATGAGGTTAAGAAGTTTGCAGGTATAACGTGGCAGCGGAAAGCACAGGACCGGGTTGATTGGCGAAACATATGGGAGAGGCCTTTGCCCTGCAGTGGGCGTAGACAGGCTGATGATGATGATGATGATGAAGAAGCGGCTACGAGGGCACCCTAGACGTATTCGAACAGATAGACAGACATACATACAGACAGACAGATAGATAGATAGATAGATAGATAGATAGATAGATAGATAGATAGATAGATAGATAGATAGATAGATAGATAGATAGATAGATAGATAGATAGATAGATAGATAGATAGATAGATAGATGCTAAGGCGTGCTTCTCATTTAAATCAGTCTTTACTGTTTAATGTTACCCTTCAGCCAGGAGCGATAGCAAGTGCAATGCCGTATGGAAAAAGAAGAATCCCTGCGATCCGAAGAAGTTCAAGACTGAATATGGATACAATACCAGAAAGAAGAAATGCGAAAAATTCGTAAACTGCACATCTCTCACGGCAAGAAAATTCGACACAATGCTGCAGTGTCTTCAGACATGTGATGGTAAGCTTTTTATACGACCTGTTTTGAGAAACATTGCATGTTTTCCAAATGCAGATTGTTGCATTTGGAAAACAATACAATGTAGTGAACACAAATCTATTGCAGGTTTGTAGACGTTCTTTCAGCCTCCACCCGTCCATTAAGCGTGTCTTGTGTTGTGCAGAAAAGTGTGTCGGAGTACCATGGAAAGGATCAAATACTTATAGAAGGGAAATCTTTTTGCGCTACGGCACGCGTCGCTTCCCTATGTCCTGGAGGAGCATAATTATACCTGGAAATTGGCGGCCATTGAATGCAGAATCGATAAGGTCCTTGCTCCTATATGTTGTGACAGACAAAACCATTTGAGATTTAAGTCAAGGCAATGCGTTTTGATACGATCATGGGGCTTTTCATTGTATGATGTGCTTGCTTGCTTGCTTGAACCTTGTGGTTAAATGTGGTAACTTCTTCGACGTCTTCTTTAGCGGGCAACCAAATGCATTGCATGCTTACACCACGTTACCGTGGGCTATGTAAGGGAAAGGGCGTTGCTCCTCTCCTTAAAATCAGCGTCTTGGTACAGAACAGAATTGTTAGGGTCTGAAGACTGAAACTGTGAGACTCTGTGTTGCAGGTTTAGTGTTTTGCTTGTACAATCCACGCAGGGCTTGAGATCAGGACAAGACGAGCCAGTTTTTTAGATGTGAAGCATCTAATGGCGAAGTTTAATACGGTGGTGGTGGTGGTGGTGTGCGTCCTGACCACCCTTACTGCGCATGCGCAAACACTCTCCACGCACCTCCTTTCCTACGCTCCCCCTCTCTATCCTCTAGGCATTCCTCCCGCGGCGTTTACACACCCATTGTGCATGCGCGTCCCCTCCCCCTCTCTCTCCTCTCTTACGCTTCCCCTCTCTCTCATCTAGGCATCCCTGCCCGCGGCGTCCACACCCACACTGCGCATGCGCGTCCCCTCCCCCCTCTCTCTCTCCTCTAGGCATCCCACCGTGCGGCGACCACACCCCCACTGCGCATGCGCGTCTCCGCCCCCTCTCCCCTCTCCAACGCTCCCCCTCTCCCCTATAGGCATCCCTCCCGTGGCGTTTATCCCACTCCGCATGGGCGTCCCCTCCCCCCCCTCTCTCCTCTCCTACGCTCCCCCTCTCTTGCCTCGCAACGCCGACGCAGGCAGCGTCTGCTAGCGAGTTTCTTGATTGAAAAAAAAATCACGCCATAGCACGAAGTGAATGATGATGAGTGGGCGAAGCTCGATCGTTTACATTCATGGCAGAAAGAGAATGTGTGGTCTGGAACGCGCTTATAGTTCATGGTCATCAGCGTCATCGTAATCGTTATCACGTGTAGTGGGTACATTCCACGATACTGGAACGCGCTTATACCTCATCGTTATCAAGTCTGGCGGGTACATTCCACTATACTGGAACGCGCTTATACTTCATCGTTATCACGTGTAGTGGGTACATTTCACTATACTGGAACGCGCTTATACTTCATCGTTACCACGTGTAGTGGGTACATTCCACTATAATGGAACGCGCTTATACTTCATCGTTATCACGTGTAGTGGGTACATTCCACTATACTGCGTCATCGTCATCTTTATCACGTGGAGTGGGTACATTCCACTATACGTGGCTATCTACCTACCTACCTACTACTACTACTACAACTACAGAGGAGGGACAGACCCACAGCCTTGGGAGCTTCGCCCCCTAAAAACCGACTGCTCGCGCTGCACAACCGTTCAACGCCGACGCAGGCAGGCAGGACGCGTCCGGCCACTTTCATGAAGTAGGGAAGCACCCACTATGCGAACCAGAACACTGTAGTCCGTCCCTCCTTCGCGCGTCCCACACCACCACAGCGCATGCGCGTCCCCTCCCCCCTCTCTCTCCTCTCCTACGCTCGCCCCCCTTTTTCTCCTCTAGGAATCCTCTACGGAGCGGCTCCCGCGTCCAACACCCCCCACAGCGCATGCGCGTCCCCTCCCCCCTCTCTCTCATCTCCTACGGTTCTCCCCGTTCTCTCCTCTAGGAATCCTCTAAGGAGCGGTGCGCACGACAGGTGGTGCGACAGCTGCATACTCCGCTGGGGGCGCCACGGTAGTTCCACGGTATGAAAATGATGGAGCGCGCGCGCCTCATTCTCTCCCCTATGCAGCGCCGCGATGAGCGCGCGGGCCGCTGCCGCGAAACGAGAGCGGCGAGTTTCTCCCGCCCAAGCTAACCACCTCCCCGCTGCTTCGCATTCCCACATGGTTCCCTTTAGCGGGAGATGGGGAAGTTTTTTTCCCTGGAAAGTACGCCTAACCTATATATGATAATAACAGTACTGTATTGAGTTGGAAACACTTAAGATATTGTCTGCTGTGATGACAGGTTCGTCTGTCCAAATGGCCTACCCCCGATGCATCTCTCGTCTTGTGAAGACGAGTCAGAGCAGCGGGATGGTGCGTCTACTTAGCTTCGCCGTCGTTTTGCAGTCCATTTGAACGAGTTTTGGAGAGACGCGTGTACAATAACACGTGAACTCTATGCGATATTCTGCACCGGCATGGGACGCTACATCTATGCGTAGCGTTGAGGGCACGACGCTTCGCTAAAACTGTCAAATACAACCTCTAAAGCTGCAGCGTCGCAGCAAACCAAGAGACCTAGCGGTCTTCAGCCTCTTTCAACAATGAAGGCACTGCTTGAGTGCTTTGCGCCGCACCCCACTACCCATGCCGCGCGAAAAACGAAACTGAAACTGTAGAAAAAGACCCGTAAACAGTTCGCTACCTAACGCTATCCCATCCGAAGCCTGCCCTCCCCATCATTCCCATGGTGGGACACCATCACAGCGCCAGTTTCCTCTCTTGGTTATCGCATGAAACTCTACGGGTTTGAACGGTGAGATCCACCGGTCTTTGAAGATGTTGAGGATGACGTCGAAGAGCTTGTTGACGTACAGCACACACGCCACAGTATCATTGTTCGGAACTTCGACGCGTTCGAGGAACGTCATCTCCCGGCGCGGACCGGCGTTGCGTGTTGTACCCGTCTGTGTTCGAGCAGCTCAAAGCTCAATTAAGCGGTCCCAATGAACTTCGGAGGCCGACAGTCAGCAATGCCGTTGCCTTGCCGAGTTGCGTTCTCATTGCGAGCACCTTCTTGCGTTCTTTCCAGCAATGGGTCGTGTTTGGGACGCCGCGCATGAACGCCATGTCTTGGTCAACTGCATCTCTCACGAAGTCACCACACTCTATAGTTGTTGGCGAGTGACGCATGGTGCTCGTAACACCGTGGGTACGGAATGTGACGGTCTTTTTGAGGATGCAAGGTGTGTGACCGCGCTAGTTGGTATTCCATGGCGACGTGAACAGCGCCTGAAACACACAAGGACAAGGAACTGAGAGCGCTAGTGCTCGTCGGTTCCTTCCCCTTGTGTGTCTCACGCGCTGTTCACGTCGCCGTGTTTTTGACGATGTTGAACCGGATCACTTTCATGGCCGTGTACAAGATGTGAGCCGGTTCCATGCCTCGACAATCCGAGCACCGTATCTTACTGGTGGCTTTGGAGAACGGTGTGGGGTGTGATTTTATGAGTTTCCACGGATGGTCGAGGTGTATCTGCGGAAACTATAATTCCTCTGTGTGTTAGTCGTAGAGCAGTAATAGAGGAACTTCGCCTTCTCCGGGAGCGATGGCTAAATGCGTGCCGTCGACGAGATGAATTGAGTTCACGTGTGCGTCATCAAACATCGCCATGTGGCTCACTGCGTTCATGGCAGATGCGCACTGAACGGTATCGTTGCGGCCGCAGGGCCACAGCTGAACGCCGCTCGAGAATCTCTCGCCGAAAGTGGGCGTTTGCCCCGGCGAAAGCGTTCGCGCCATTGCCACGTTGACGCTGCTCTGCCCACATCACTGCTTGCTCCAAGCATCCGCCTGCCATGGCACGCATGCTTTGGTACGACGGAGAGAACGACGTCATATACGGCGCAACCAGTGGCGTACGCGCTTGCGTACGACGCAGAGAATGACGTCATACGGTGCAGCCAATCGAGAAGTTTAGCACGACGAGCGGCGAGTGGATTTTCGTTTCGCCTAGCCATATACAACTTTCGCTGTAAGAGTAGTATTTGTAAGACGAAAGGTGTGGGAATCGAGAGCGCCCTCCCCTTTGGCGCCTCGTTTCCCAGATAGCGTGTGGTGCCGGCGCCGCACGGCTCGAACGCCGGGAACCGCCGTTAAGCGGCCACATGGCGGCCTTGACGACGACGCCAGGTCTTTTTGCCTGGCGCAAGCCATGATTCTCGCTTCCGGGCGTTCAGTCGTCCGGGTACCACACTTCACGCGGCACGCTAGCTGACGTCACTGTACCACGCGCGTCCAGATTTGCCGCCAGTGACATCCCCTGGGCCCCTCTCCACCGGAGCTGGCACTTGCTAGCCGCGGGAGATGCTTGCACACCTGCAGCGATTGTGTCACGCGCTCCATCCCTAGTGAAAAAATTCGTATGTACGGAAGATACGGATCCGTACATATGGAATTATGGTATTACGGATCCGCATGATACGGATCCGCATGATACGGATCCGCATGGTACGGATCCGCATGATACGGATCCGCATAATCCATATCCGCATAATCCATATATATGGATTATACGGATCCGTATCCTCCGTATATACGGCTTCCATTTATACGGAAATATGGTATTATGGATGCCATAATACCATAGTTATTTTGGTTTAGCGAGTCCATACAATGCAGACAAGGTCTTCCATTAAGTCAGAACTTGTTGGAGGACAGCTTAATCGATAGATCAAAGTAAACTGAGTAATATTTATTCTGCACATGTACGCGCAGAATAAGCCTAAACGATGTGCACTGTCAGATGACAACACCCTCGCATGCACCACGCAAAATAACTACAAAGAATACGCACTGTCAGACAAGACGACACCCTGGCACACACCACCACACACACACTTGTTCACGTCTGCCACCACTGGTTATGCTCCATGTGTCGAGAATGTAGAAACAGTGGCAGTTCTCACACGCAGAGTAAGCATAAACAGTGCGCACTGTCAGGCGACACGACACCCGGGCACACACCAATCAGAATAAGCATAATCAATGCACACTGTCAGATGACACGACACCCTGGCACACGCCACAACACATGCACTTGTTCACACCTACTGCCATTGACCATGCCAGATATGACGAGAATGTAGAAGCAGCAGCAGATCTCACGCGGCACTGCAAATCACGTGGCACTGCACGGGTATATCAGTAAAGAATCGCAGCAGCAAGGAAACGTCGCAAGCGCAATGCTCAGACGCGGCAGCGTGCGATACACTGGCAGGAGCGCCTCAAGCCACGAAAGACAAGCCCAACATAGGTGGCGGCGCGTCGCGGTGGAATGTGACGTAGTACCATGGTGGGTGAGAGGGAAAAACGACGGTCGCCGAGGGAGCGTTTGACGGGCACAGAAAGTATAGAGGAGGGGAGGGAGGCCCCTTCCTCTTAGGTGACAAGAGGGAACAGGCCCCCCCCCCCCCCCGTGCACTCGCCTGCGGTCATGGGTTCAGGTAGAACACCATGCTTTCCGTATACTACTTATTGCCACGTGGATCTTTCCGCATAGCGCATACGGATTCCGTTTGTTCTTTCCGTATCGCATGCGGTTTCCGCATGTTCCGTATCATACTTTCCGTATATTCCGCATCGCCGTACGAGTCTATCCGTATAACAGATACGGCATCCGCATGTTCCTTAAGGCTACATCCGTACGCCCATACGGAATTCATATGTACCATATGATACTTCCGTATGTTCCTTACAATTTCCGTAAACATCCGTATACGTCCGTACAAAATCCATATATTTTATACGGAAAATATGCGGAACCCGTATGTTTTCCGTATGACGGCATGCGGATTTTTTCAGTAGGGATATCCAGGCAACTAAAGCAGGGTTGCCTGCATCAAGAAACAGGACACAACAGCCAAACGGGAACAACCTAAAAAAAATCCCAAGGTGACAGCCTGAGAAACACAAGCGAAACGCCGGTATCGAGGCGATACAGAGGCGTGGGCCCGAAAAAAAGACATAGTTGATGCCTCCGTCATAGCCATCGGCATAACACGAAAGTCAAACGTGCCCTTACAGAATTAGTTGAATGTTTAGTGTATATTTCTATAACAGAGCTTGCACAATGTCTATTGGCGTTTGACAGCTATAGCACCGTTTCACGTGGATGCAACCACATTGAAGCTCGATGGTACATTACCATGTCGACGACTAACGTCCATGATGAATGATTATACACGAACACTTGTGGTAGCTGTAGTAATTAACGGTGAGGGTCTAATCAGAGAAAGCAGTGTGGCAGCCAGAAGAGCGTCTCTCATTGGACGCAGAAGTCGGGGTAAGGTCGCCATCCCACGCCATGTTACAATCATTGAACACCACAACCGGGCTAGAGTGAAACGCAACGCTCATTGTGTCTATCGTGCAGCCCGCCCGCGATTTTTCTCGGGGTGAGGCGTAAGCGGGAAACGAGGTGTTACAGCCAGGCGAAGCAGGCGCACGTCGCAGAGCTATTTTTGGCACGGATAGATGATACGAGCGAGTCTGGCACTTGGGTTAAGGTCACCACATCGTAGTATGTTGATGCATTGACAAAATTGCACTTCTATTGGAAACGCGTCGAATGGACGCGTTGCAGGACCTAATTGCGGAGGCCATGGTCATGATGAATCACTTCATTTTACCGCTCCCCAGAGGGCGACTCTACCCCGCCAACAAATAGCCCTGTGAGAGGAAAGTGTGAAATATAAAAAGGCGTATTTGTAAAAGCTCCCCATCCACCTCGGTGGAGCAGTGGCTAGGGTGCTCGGCTGCTGACCCGAAGGTCGCGGGTTCGATCTCGGCCGTGGCGGTCGCATTTCGATGGAGGCGAAATGGTAGAGGCCCGTGTACTGTGCGATGTCAGTACACGTTAAAGAACTACCAGATGGTCAAAATTTCCGGAGCCCTCCACTACGGCGTCTCTCATAATCATATCGTGGTTTTGGGACGTAAAACCCCAGATATTATTATTATTATTCTAAAAAGCACCCGACTGTGTGACCATGGCGCGGAGGATAGCGCCGGGCGTATGTTCTCGCTGACCGAGAGGTCATGGGTTCGACTCCCGTTGACAGAACGTTTTTTTTTGCCATCTGATCATGTGCATTTTTTGGACGTCACTTCCGTGACGGAAATGCTTCACTGAAGTCTTGGTGGACCCCGGCACAAAACATATTCGTGTTGAAATGCTGCGAAAAGAGAAACAGAGGTAGAGGTACAGGACGTGCAAAACACCCCTATAATTCACTCAGAGTGAAACTGCCTGCAATTGTTTCCTCGCTCGTCACTTTCTCACCCGTACTCCGGATGCACACCGCATTCCAGCGCCGGATCGAGTGGCCCTGCTCTCACAGCGCTGTTCGCTTTGTGTACATGTTGTGTGCGTTTTGTGGGCGAGCACGAAGACGTAGTTATGTGAATAGCTAGAAACGTTCCAAGTGCCATTGGTTTGACAAATGCTTCGCATTTAAAAAAATGACCGGCTCTCCCGTAATCGAAAGTACATGTAAGCATGAAAGGTCTACCGGCAATGCAGATTGGTTGGAGATTGTACAAGCCACAATTCTGTGCACGTTCGCAAGGGCATATCCCACCTAACTACACCCCACTACACCTTGCACTAAATCTTGGGTTTTGCCTAGTGCGGGGGTCAGCAACCCACGGCCCGCGGGCCGCATGCTGCCCACGTGGCTGTCTTATGCGGCCCCCGGAAAGGTGTCAAAGCCCTATTCCCTTGCCTTTGTCTATGCGAAGGCCGACATGGCAGTTTTGGCTTAAAATAAACATAATTTCTAATCCACTGTTACAAATTAGTGTCAATTCGACGAAACTTTACACTTTGTCTACAAATGCCCTCCCTCCTCCCCCCCCCTCCCAATTTTCTGTGCGGCCCCCGGCTGTGTCGGCTTCATTAAACTTGGCCCTCCACCTCAAAAGGTTGCCGACCTCTGGCCTAGTGTATGCGGCCACTATGTGCCAGCAACCTTATGCGGCGCACGCACCGTGGAGCCATCTTTCGATAAACGCGGTAACTCGCGCTGCGAAACCGCTGCCTCTGGCAGCAGGCCGTTTAGTTGGCCATCTATGGCGTTCAAAGAGCACAGGCTTGGCGCTGGCGTTTAAACGAGCAAGTGTATGGTCCCTATCTGCCTATGGAACGTCGTCGCTATTCTAACAGGTAAATAAGAGGCCAGCGTACAATAAGTTACCGCTTGAGTGGTAGTGTGCACAAGTACCAAGAAAAACTCTTAAAGCAATTTATTTTGTAATTTTCAGTTAGCCGTAGGATGAGTGAAGAAAACCAGGAAGGAACAGGAACACTTTGTAAATTTTTGAGACCGCCGCCAGTGTATGTAATGAAGAACTGTAAGAAGGGGTGACTGCGAAATGTCGCACTTTTTTTAAACTTTTGTACTGATTGCCCGAATGACTCGTTGACTATACCCGGATGATGTCCGAATGCTCGTATATTATCTCTGAAAACCCCCGATAACGGTGCTGGCATTTAGCTCAAGGTTACTTGAAGATCGCCGACAACGGGAGCTAAAAGCATTTCATGCTTGAAAAATTATGCGCTGCTTTAACTGACTCAACGTCGCGAAGGCTGATTAAAAAGCGGGGCTGATGGCATCAGTGAGCCTTTCCTCCGCTTCCGCCAACATTTGGCGTGCCCTTCCTTCTTTCTCACCAGCACTACCTGTGCCTGAGCGCGCGCTACCAATGGCCCACTGCTTTCACCGGCACTGCCAACGGTTCTCGGGCGTTCACGTCATCTGCACATCACCTGCTCCGCTCGCGGCATAGCTTCGTCTTTGCTCTCCTCCTTTCTCCCCAGCCTCACCTTTTCCACGTCATTACCATTTCGCTACCAGGCTCAACTTGTTACGCTAACGAGAACGGATAACTGGGCTAGTTTGTGGGAATTCATGTTAAGGCGGGTAGCGCAAAGACACACGGACAAAAGCGAGGAATGAATACACGGGACAAGCGCTGTAATGCTGAGCGGGACAAGCGCTGTAAAGCTGAGCGGATGTAATGGAAGCTTGCTACGCTAAGCTTCCATTACATCCGCTCAGCTTTACCCATGCTCTCCTTGTCGTCAGGCTTGGTTGTAGCAGCTGAGCTAGAGAGTGCGGATGATGGATCCCCAGAGATTTACCTGCTCCTTAAACAGCTCCGCTGTGAAAAGGAAAAGTTGGGGCTAACCAACAGCGGAGCTGTTCGTTAGCCCCAACTACTCAATGATGAAGTGCAAAAAGGAAAATCGCGTCTCTGAAGGACAATAAAGAAACTTGCCTGTGGCTGCCTTCACAATAGATATTTGGCTTCAATTATGGCATGATTGCGTTACTCAAGTTGTAGCCTATAAGCACACACATAGGTTCAACAAGTCGTTTCATAGACTTTACGACATTTATAATTCGCTTCTCGGCAAACTGTTTCAACGGCCCAGATGAAGAGCAAGCTCTAAACTTGCAGGTTCTTACAATCTTATGTGATAATTTTTTTTTTGCAACGAGAACTTTCTGCAATAGTTAGTTTATTTGTTGTATTTGAAAAATGAGCCCTGAATGACCTATATAGTGCTTTAATTTAAGTCTTTCCCAGCCCGATTTTATCTAGATATTGTAACTTAATGATAATCTGCAACAGATCGGCGTGCGTTAACCATAGCAAAACTCGTGTTCAGACACTCAACGTATAGTTAAGGAAAACATCTGTGAGCCATGGACAAAGCTAATTCAATGGAACGTGGATATTCTGCTTACAGGACAATCAAAGTGTCTCGATAAAACGTATGCGGAGTACGATTACTACTTCGCTTCTGAGGACAGTGCCAAGATATACTACTATTTTGACGCGGACCAGGATGTCTGTGTGGGAATAAAAACCCAACTCGACGAGTCTGACTTTTGGCCAAATAACAATGTATTTAAATCTGAGGAGAAGTGCTTAAAAAAGTGCTCGCCTACTCATAAATCTGGCAAATAAAAACTATGCGAAATACTCGAGTTGTAGTCATACTCTGTTTCGGAGTAATATCCATCTTTCTCTGTCCTGTGCCGTCATCTGCTGCACTCCGCTGGAAACGTTTACGTAGGCTGCCAAGTTCTTCGTCTATTTATTAGGAGCGAAGCTCCTTAGGCCGGCACCCGTTCGCCGTTGAAGCTAATGAAACGCCGAAGACAATGAAACGCCGTGCGCGCCGAACGCCGAGCGGTTTGCTTCTAGCGCACCAGAAATTCGAGGTTAAATAAAAGAAATAAGCTCTGTGCACAACTGATTATAATGGTCGTCTTCACTTTCACCATCGTGAATGGTGAAATGACAACCATCATTCTAGCGCAGCACGGGTGCTTTGTCTAAGGTAGCAGTAGACGCTCTTCCCTCGTGGCGCCGGCGCAACAACAAAAAAAGAAAAAAGAAAAAAGAAACTGTACGCGGTGCAAGGCGCTCGCGGCGTTCGGCGCGCGTTGTGCAAAAAACGAGGTGCGCGGCGCAAAAACAGTTCACGTTTATAAACGACAATAATATTTACCGAAAACCATGTTTGTACATATTGTCACGTGGGTGTGACGTCGACGAAGGCAGCAGGCGACGTGTCCGAGATGAAACTGTTTATTAGGCCGAACTTGTGGCCGGTAAAGGGAGAGTAAGATTACAGCAATACACGCTGGCACTGATAGCGGCGAACAGAGCGTCGGCCGTCGATTAACTGATCATCGTTGGAGCGCGCCGGCTTTTATACATCACGCGTCGAACATTCTAGGCTTATCACTGGTCGTCGCACAAGCTCTGGAATAATCTTGAGTGTTCGCGTGCTGTGCGCAATGTTAAGAAAACGATCTACTACAAACGTGAAGCTTCTCGAACACTGAGGCGCGATCTGCGCCAAGCGTTGTCTTTGCGGGGTTAAACAAAGCACTTCAAACTAACACGCGTGGCAATGCCCCCCCTCTGAAAAAGCATCGTCCCGATGCTTAAAACAGACCACGGGTGGGGGGTGCAATGCATGCAACAATAAATAACAGCAATAAAGAAAGTACAATAAACAATGAGCACAAGCGAGATAGTGCAATAAACAATAAGCACAAGCAAAAAAGGACAATAATGAAGCAAAAGTACAGTCCTCAGATTCACTAACGCGCGTAATATGGCTTGAGGCGCACGACATGAACGACTTCAGGTCGCGCACGGCGCCGCTGAGAGTTCGTAATGCCGTCAGGGACAATCTCGTAGTCGAGTGCGCCGAGGGCGTCGAAGTACCCTGTACGGTCCGAAGTATCGTCGAAGAAGCTTCTCACTGAGTCCCCCGTCGGCGTATTGGCGTCCACACCCATACACGGTCACCGGGTTGGTATTCCGTGTGGCGTCGTCGAAGGTTGTAGCGGCGACTGTCAGCCCTCTGCTGGTTTTTGATCCGTAGGCGGGCGAGCTGTCGTGCTTCTTCGGCGCGCTGTAGGTAGGTGGCCACGTCGATGTTTTCCTCGTCGGTCACGTTTGGTAACATGGCGTCGAGCGTCGTTGCCGGGCTCCGTCCGTAGACCAACTTGTATGGCGTCAACTGCGTCGTTTCTTGTACGGCCGTGTTGTACGCGAAGGTCACGTACGGAAGGATGGCGTCCCACGTCTTGTGTTCGACGTCGACGTACATGGCCAGCATGTCGGCCATGGTCTTATTTAGACGCTCGGTGAGGCCGTTGGTCTGTGGGTGGTACGCGGTGGTCCAGCGGTGGCTTGTGTGGCTGTATCCCAAGATCGCCTGAGTTAGGTCCGCGGTAAAGGCCGTACCTCTGTCAGTAATGAGGACCTCTGGGGCGCCATGACGCAGGACGATGTTCTCTCTCCTCTCCTACGCTCCCCCCTCTCTCCTCTACGCATCCCTGCCCACGGCGTTCACACTCCCCACTGCGCATGCGTGTCACCCCCTCTCTCTTCTCTCCTACGCTCCCCCCCTCTCTCGCCTCGCGACGCCGACGCAGGCAGCGTCTGCTAGCGAGTTTCTTGGTTGAAAAAACCGACTGCTCGCGCTGCACAACCGTTCACTGGCCACCCCGTATATATGGCAATGGATCTTGACCTCCAAGGTGGTGCCGGTGGGAGATTTCTCCTGTGCGTTGTTGAACAATAAAAATTCGCAGCGTGCGCGTTAACTAAAAGCGGAGTGCGGGTCTCTGTGTCCAGTCGGAGTCTTCTGTCTCTCATTGCCCATTAGCAGCGATTGGCATGTTCCAGTAGGAAACACTGCTCCATCACTGCCTGCTTTGCGCCTCCCCAGTTTTCTCTCCTGCGCAACGCTGCGATGAACGCCAGCGTCAACGCCGCCGCCAGTGTAAGCGTTAGCGTCCGCTGCTTCACATCTACACATGGTTCCCTTTAGCGGGAGATGGTGTAATTTTTTTAGTTTTTTTCTTATTTTGCGCGATAGTGGTTACGGACACCGACGGCGGCGGCGGCGGACAACTATGGCGCCAGAATCGGCCCTTATTGTGGTCTCATAACAGCTTTCGCTGTAAAAGAACCGAATTTCTTACAAACGCCAGCGGACGCGTCCAGTACAAGTGGGTTTCTAAACGTCAAGTAGCGTCGAAGGTGGCGTTCCCAAAGAGGTTTTTGCGTGTTATATTAGCTGCAGGGAGCAGCTATCGATAAGGTAGGCGAGCCGAAGCCAAATAGACGACGCGACGCGGATGAACACGCCCGAAAGAGGGGTAATGCCGCGGTGCGATGTGTCTACTAGAAGACGCCGATGAAGACGTTGGGGCGCGTGCTAAGACGCGCGAATGTGGCAAGATTCGGAGTTGTGGGGGGGGGGGGGGGGGGGAGCAGAGCATGGTCTCCGAGATTAGCTGGCGGCGCGCAAACGGCTAATCTCGGAGGCCATGGGCAGAGGAAAAAAGTCACAGTTCCGCCGCAAGGGCGAAGCAATGAATGCGGTAGCGAGAAATTGGAATGTCACACGAAGTTCAAGCTTCCCGCTGAAGCACAGAAAAGCACGCTCGAAAAGTATGCGCACGTATACACAGGACAAGCGTGAACCCGTGACAGCTGTTGCGTCTTTGTGTTCGAGCAACGCGCTGCAAGTGTAGACAACGCAGAACCCGACGCTCTGAAATATTTCTTCTTCTTTTAGTGCGGCGCGCGAATGAGCCCTCTGCGTCTCCTGCCACGCGGTAGCTTCTGACGCAAGGTGCGCGCAGTGTTCTTTTTTTTTTATTGCGATAGCAATTATAAGGACACTCTCGGCTGGTTTTCGCCGTCGGCGTCGCCGTCATGTCCCGTATATGTATATGTATATTTATAAAAGCCACAAAGGAAAATAACTGAGAAAAATGTTTCCGACGCGCGGCATCGAACGAGGGACCTCTCGCTCTGCAGCGCGCGGCGCTAAATGCTGAGCCACGAAAGCGCACGTCCTTCAACGTTCAAACGGCGAGCTATTTATATACAGCGTGTTTCCAGCGTGTTTTCAGCATTACCAGCGAGATGGAGCAAAGGGCGCGCTCGGCGGGGCATTAGCTCGGTGCCCCCATCGTCGCGACGCGCGCTCTCAGGCGCTCCTCCGGCGCGTACTTCGGCCGGTGGGGGGGTAGACGCACGTGCGCGCGCGCTTATCTCGCGGGCGGGGAGAATGGTACGCCTTATACTTTCGCCGGAACGATTGCGTTGTACTTACCGAGCGCACGAAGGTCACTTCGCTCGCTGCAGTCCCCCCGTTTGCGAAAAGAGCACGCTTTTCAAACACAGCGAAGGAACAATTGCGACACTTGTTAGTTCGCGCTCGTCTGTACCTGTGAATACGTTTCGGGCGTCGTTTTTGTTTGAGCAGCGCGTTAGTTGTCGTGCTGTGAATGTTGTTATTTCGCTCTCGTCCTGTGCGTGTTGTTTTCGTGCGTCATGTGCGCGTGAGCAGCGCGCTGCACGTTTCGGCCTGCTTGCCATTCGTCACTTGACGAATGGCAAGCAGGCCGAAAAAGGGGGCCAGCCCCTTTTTCGTGCACGTTTAAAGGGCAGTTTTCAAATTTAAAGAAAATGTAGGAGCTTTGCGTGACAACAAACACACTCAAGCTCCCTCCGAGATCTGCATACCGCCAGCGGTTAGTGGGGTCTATAAATAGCTTGCCGTTATTATGCCGGCGCATGCATGGTGAGGGGCTCAGTGGTCTAACGCAGCGCGCTGCGGAGCGTGGGGTCGCTGGTTCGAAGGCCCGGTCAGGTGCCTTGGAAATTCTTTTTCTTGTGATTTATTTTAAGGCGAAAGCCTTTAATGTCTCATGCTCACGTCCGTCCGGTGTCCGTCCGGCGTCCGTCCGTTCGTCCGTCCGTCCGTCCGTCTGTCCGTCCGTCCGTCCGGTGTCCGTCCGTCCGTCTGTCCGTCCGCCCGTCCGTCCGTCTGTCTGTCTGTCTGTCTGTCTGTCTGTCTGTCTGTCTGTCTGTCTGTCCGTCCGTCCCGTCCATCCGAGCTCTGGCACGGAACCAGGTGGCCGCCGGGATGCGCAAACGGACGCCGGTCGCGTCGGACTCTACAGCGCTCGCTCTTTGCTTGCGTAGCTTCGCTGTGCCCAGCGTTTGCAATCATTCTGACAGACGCCGTCTCAATGGACACAGGCGTTCACGGAATACACCTTCGAATTTACAAAGGGCCCGTCAATTTAAGCGCTGGAACTCTATGGCGTTTGCACAATGCACAAAGCGCGAGAAAATACTAACGCATGCGAACGGAGGAAGATTAGTCTCGCGTCTTGCTGCGACTCGCGGTAAAAAATTAAAAAAGAAAACACGCACACATTCGCTTTGTGTGTTATCCCACTGAGTGTGTAAAAGAAAAAAAAAGACATGGCATAGTCAGTGGAACGGCCACACGCTTTCGCCGAACACACTTTAGAATGTAGAAAGTGTCCTTCAATTTTTTCTTTGTGCCTTTTTATATATATACATATACATATCCGGGGCATGACGGCGTCGGCAAAAATCAGAGCCGAGAGTGTCCATATAATTGCTATCGCAATAAAACATGGTTGATCCTTTCGTCATAGCAATCGGTATAACACGAAAGTAAAACGTGTCCTTTTAGAGAAGTAATTGAATGTTGGCTGTACACTGATATAAGACAGCTTGCACAACGTCTTTTGGTGTTCGACAGCTAAAGCACACTTTAACGTGGATGCAACGCCCACGTTGGCGCTTGGTGGCACATCTCGATCCCGACGACTAACGTCCATGATGAATGATTAAACAGACCTTTGCGGTAGCCGTAGCAGTTTACGGTGAAAGTGGAATCAGAGAAAGCGGAGTGACAGGCAGAAGAGCGTCGCTGATTGTCCGCAGAACTTGGGCTAAGGTCGCTTACTCGCGGCCCTATTAAATAGTTATGTAACATCACGGCCCACCCGGAGGTGAACGCAACGCGCGTCGTGTCGCCCCTGTTGGCCGGCCGCCATTTTTCTTGGGGCAAGCCTAAGCGGCGAACGCGGTGTTAAAGCCAGGCTAGGAAGGCACGCGTCGCACAGCTATTAACAGCGAAGCTGTTCCTGGCCGAAGTTTCGATGTCCGGCGTTGTGGTAGCGCTGATCACGTGGCCTCGTATTGTGGCGAGAATGAGCCTCAGTAGGAAGGGCAGGCGTCCGCCTCGGTGGAGCAGTGGCTACGGTGCTCGGCTGCTGACCCGAAGGTCGCGGGTTCGATCCCGGCCGCGGCGGTCGCATTTCGATGGAGGCGAAATGGTAGAGGCCCGTGTACCGTGCGATGTCAGTGCACGTTAAAGAACACCAGATGGTCGAAATTTCCGGAGCCCTCCATTACGACGTCTCTCATAATCATATCGTGGTTTTGGGACGTAAAACCCCAGATACTACAGGAAGGGAAGGGCTGCGTCAATACCACCTAGAAAAATAATTTCAGGCCTGCTCACCTGCCGCCGTGATGTCACGCGTCTTGACCGAGCGAGCGCGCACGGGAGGCTGTGAAGTCATTGCCGCCAACGTCTTCCGTGAAAAGATAAAGCTTTCGCGGCGAGTTTTACATGTGCAATATATATATATATATATATATATATATATATATAGGTTAATGTTGCCTTTTGCGTTGGGATTGGCGCTGGCTTAAGGAATGTATTACGCTTTAAATTTTTTTGGTGATTTATCGTTAAGCCATTTATTTTTCCACTTAAATATAAAAGATCGTGCGCTATCAAACATGTGACCGATTTATAAGAGCAATGTTTGTTGCCCCAACAAATTGACGAAATAAATAAGTTAAATTTTATTCAATCTTTTTTTCTTTATTTACACACCACACACACGCGCGCGCGCACACACACACACACACACACACACACACACACACACAAACACACACACACACACACGCACGTAGTACACACACGTATGACACACTGCCCAGAAGATGCACAGAAACTGTTCCTATTCATTCGCTAAATTTCTGCAGTTTTCTTTGCTGAGTGAGCGCTTTTGTACTGTCGTGCCGGTTTTTGGATCGGTGTACTTGGTAGTCGTCCTTAAGAATTCGGGCTTGAAATGGAGCTGACACGTGAAAACCATTTGATTAAGGAAGCGATTTAACACAGGCTTTCTGCTCCACGTTCCCCTTATTGACTAAGGTACAAAAGAGGGAAATCTTTGAGGTGTCTACAGTCATCCAAATTCGGCTGAATAAAAGCAGTACATACAAGGAAATAAATTAGGCGAAGGTGTTGGCGAGACTGGCGCATAATTATAATACCGCAAAAAAAAAAAAAAAAAAAAAGGTCGGCGCAGCGGAAAGAAATACTACGTACTACAAAACGGATGCACGACGGCACGCACCAGCCCTCCTTCCCTTTTCTCCAACCAAGTAATCGGAGGTGTTACAATAAGCCCGCGGTGCTATGCGCAAAGGCAACCGTCACTGACCAGAAAGCGCAATGGAGCTCTTGTCTGTACGTGTCTGCGGCCTCAGTATTGACGGCATCAGCCGCCAGGTATACCAAGAAAATCAAACGCTCGCTGAAAACATCGACGCGCTCAAGTGTCTCCCTTTTTGGACGCGTTTTCAACGAACGATTCTTGGGTGTGTCCATAATCACCCCAAGGGTGTTGTACACATAGTTTCCCAAAAATAACTAGAGGGGACTCTGGCGCTACGATCGTTCAGCCACCATGGGAATGATGGGTAGTCAATGGGTAGTACACAAATTTGCCTAGTCTTCGTGCTTGCGGCTTCGAACGCACTCGTGGCTTTGTTTATTGTTGTGTTTTGGTTCTGTTTCGGATAAAAGAATGGACAGTTGTGAACTTGGTGAGCCGATTTGAATTTGTGAGCCCAGTGGTGAAGTGTAACTGCTAAACCTTCGCTGAACTTCGTCTTGCGGCAAAGCAGATTCAGGCCACACGGAGCCAAACTGTGCCGAAAGAACGAAGACTAGGCAAGACTAGGCAATTTGTGTACTACCCATCATTCCCATGCTGGCTGAAGCGCCGTGCGTTGCAGCTCCCATAGACACTAGCGCCAGCGTTCCCTCTAGTGTATTTTTAGGAAACTCTATGGTTGTACCACGGCCGCCTGGATCATCGACGCGCGCGGCTGTGTTGCCGGCCGTCCCATTCGGCGCGCGCCCCTTAGAAAAAAAATGCCCCCACCTCCCCCGAAGGGGAAATCGTGATGAAATGCGAATGCATTTCGCGCGCGCTTCACTCCATTTATATATGGTGGTTGTGGTTCGAAGAAGGAAAAGGCGCCTAATTTCTGCAGCCCGGTCGGGAGCACGGCGCAGCGCCTGTTTTTGTTTTCCTTTTTCTGTGGTTTTTTTTTCTTTTTTTTATTTATTTTATTTTATTTATTTTTTCATATATAGCTCCGCCGAGCTCCCGCGATGCGAGCGCCCTCACGCATCAGAGCGCGCTCCTCCTCTCCACTCACTCTCCGTTACCCGCCCGCCTGCTCCGGTTGCTAGGGGCGAGGATAAGCGCGCGCGCCCGCAGCTGTTGCTATGGGAGAGAGGGGAGTGAGAGCGGGAGAGATAACACCTGCCGGCGCGCGGACAACGCCGGACAACGCCGCCTGACATAGCCCGACTAAGAAATGCATTCGCATTTAAAATGTAATTGTGGTAATCCCACCGCGCGCCGCGCCGCGGCGCTCTTCTCCCACTTCCTTGCCGACGATGCCGCGCCGTAGACAGCCACAGACGTGCTTGGAGAAATGCGCATTGGAGATCGCGCACGTGGTGACTGGAATCAAGGCACGCTGTTATGTTTTCTTAATAGGGCTTTACACAGTGAGCGTTCTCTGTAGCACATTACGATCGAGACTTCGTGAGGCGCGGCGCGTTCATATGCCATGACAGATTTATTGGGCCGGATACGTGATTTGTCGTGCTTCTCTTTCTTTGTTTTGGCGCTCGTTTCTGCCACGGTCGCCTGGATCGACGCGCTCCATGCTTCTTCTTTTTAAAGGAAATGCATTTCGTCGTCGTTGACACTGCACAGCTATGTTTTGCGGTCAAGCGCTGTCTTAAGAGCATCACGTTGCTGGAAAAATATGTTGCTGTAATGATAATGCTGTAGTCGTTTTCACCTTGCCGA
>JALIZH010014673.1:0-20753 GCA_030522465.1 Rhipicephalus appendiculatus
ATCGCAAAAGGAAATTGCATGAGCAAACCCTCAATCGCTCTCACTGACAAAGAAATAGATTACCTGAGTTCATCCGGTCAAATCACCTAGATATATTACGGTTGCATTGCTTGCTGTCTTTTAAGGCGAAAGCCTTTAATGTCTCATGCTCACGTCCGTCCGGTGTCGGTCCGGCGTCCGGTGTCCGTCCGTCCATCCGTCCGTCTGTCCGTCCGTCTGTCCGTCCGGTGTCCGTCCGCCCGTCCGTCTGTGCGTCCGGTGTCCGTCCGTCCGTCCGTCCGTCCGTCCGTCCGTCCGTCCGGTGTCCGTCCGTCCGTCTGTCCGTCCGGTGTCCGTCCGTGCATCCGTCCATGGCCTCCGAGATGGCGGGCGCGCGGCGGGTTTCTCTCCGGCCGTCCCAATCGCCGCGCTCCCCAGCAAAAAAAACGTACATCGCGTCGCGCGCCCGGCGACCGCGAGATGGCGCATTCACTTGGGATTCTGGCGGCAGCGGAGACCGCGGCAGAAAGCAGAGCGCGCGGGATTTCAGCGTGCGCATGTTTTTTTTCTTTGTGGTGCCGTAATCTTCGTGCAGTATTTACTGCGTAGATTCGTTGTGCTTCGTTCTGTGCATAGTTCCTATTTTTACTTTACATTTTAGTTGTACTTATGATATTGTATTCATGCAGCACTGAGCTGTCTTATGCGAATAATGCTTTTCTTACGTCTTTGCATTTTTTTTGTTTTATTTAATTTCCTAGCATGCATTGCAGTGCAATGATCGTTGCACAGTGTTTACCAGCAGATTTTCGTGCGTGATTTTTCATGATCTTAGTTTTCGCTTCAGTTTTACGATGTATATTGACTGCATGAAGGCCACAATCTGCCACTTCACTCAGTGCGGATAATGCTTCCTTTATGCCGATGTCCCTTTTTTACTTCTTTACGCTGCTGTGACGGCATTCACCTGCTATACAATGCCTGTAAAGCATTCCGTGTAGAAGGAAGTGCCTGCAAGTTGTCAATAAAGGAAATATAAACAAAGTGTTCTTAATGGAAAATTTGAGTGCTGCTGTACGTGTGTTTTCATTTCGCTATATGTTGTTACACCGAAAGGAAAAAATGCACAATGGAAGCAAGCACCGATACCTGCTTTTTGCGATACTGCTTCCAAATGGACTGCTTCCGTCGCAGGCCTTACATCTAGCTTACAACATTATCAACATATCTATTGTGGGCTCGGGGCCAGTGGTCGGCCGAAGCCCTCAGAGAAGACGTAGGCGACAAGAAAAACGCGTTTAATTTACGAAGGACCGGCAACGACCGATCGGTCTTTAGCGGCAGGGCGAGCGCGAGCCCCGGGCGTCATCACGCCCAGCCTCATCATCGTTCTTTTTTTTTCTTCTCATTCACTAGCGCCCCCATACTATACAGCCCTCCAAATTTCGAAGCATAGTAAGTTTCTAGCAAATGCGGATCTCTTGCAGAGGCACCGCTTTTCTAATTGCTCTAATAAAGGCGGCGCAAATCTACAGCAAAAAAAAAAAAAAATCCCATTTGAGAATCGATAGGCCCCGGCATTGACTTGGCCTCTCTTGACCAGACATTTCCAAATCAGCGCGAGGTTAATAAAAGCGCAAAACCATTTTTTTTCCTCGTCGCATGCAAGCTGCGCCAACAGCGCGGCAGCTTTTTCTATCCCAAGTAAGTGCGCCGCGGTGCGGAGAAAAGAGTGGGCCACGCCCACCTCGGGAAATACGCTCTCTCCGTGCGATTGGGACGGCCGGAGAAAAACCCGCCGCGCGCCCGCCATCTCGGAGGCCATGATCCGTCCGTCTGTCCGCCCGTCCGTCCGTCCGTCCGTCCGTCCGTCCGTCCATCCATCCATCCGTCTGTCTGTCTGTCTGTCTGTCTGTCCGTCCGTCCGCCCGTCCGCCCGTCCGTCCGTCCGTCCAGTGTCCGTCCGTCTGTCGGTCCGGTGGCCGTCCGTCCGTCCGTCCATCTGTCCGTCCGCCCGTCCGTCTGTCTGTCTGTCTGTCTGTCTGTCTGTGCGTCCGTCCGTCCGTCCGTCCATCCGTCCATGTCCGTCCGTCCATGTCCGTCCGTCCCGTCCATCCGAGCTCTGGCACGGAGCCAGGTGGCCGCCGGGATGCGCAAACGGACGCCGGTCGCGTCGGACTCTACAGCGCTCGCTCTTTGCTTGCGTAGCTTCGCTGTGCCCAGCGTTTGCAATCATTCTGACCGACGCCGTCTCAATGGACACAGGCGTTCACGGAATACACCTTCGAATTTACAAAGGGCCCGTCAATTTAAGCGCTGGAACGCTATGGCGTTTGCACGATGCACAAAGCGCGAGAAAATACTAACGCATGCGAACGGAGGAAGATTAGTCTCGCGTCTCGCTGCGACTCGCGTAAAAAAATTAAAAAAAAGAAAACACGCACACATTCGCTTTGTGTGTTATCCCACTGAGAGTGTAAAAGAAAAAAAGACATGGCATAGTCAGTGGAACGGCCACACGCTTTCGCCGAACACACTTTAGAATGTACAAAGTGTCCTTCAATTTTTTTTTCGCGTTTTTGGGATTTTGCTGTTTTTGTGTCGCTCGTTTCACTTTCAATGTCTGCCGTCATGCGCAGGTGACTAAGGGGTGATCACGTGTGCCACGTTGTCTTCGTTTTTTCATGTTCGTGTTAAGAAATTTCAGTTGGAAGTCAGCGCTAGTCCTCGTCGGTTCCTTTGTCCTTGTCTGTCTCACGCGCTGTTCACGTCGTCATGAAATACAAACTAGCCCGGTCACATACCTTGCTCCAGGACTCTTGCCGGCATCGAAACAAAATCTGCTTTTGCTAAAAAAGAATGCGAACAATTCTAAACACTATACAGTAAAAGCTCGTTAATTCGACACCCGTTAATTCAGAAAATGTGATAATTATGACGCGTTCTCTGGTCCCGGCCAGCATAGGCATTTGTTTAATGGCACCAAACTATCGTTAAATTGATTCCATTTCGCCGCTTTCCGGTTAATTCGGACGATTCTCGGAGCGCGCCGGACGCAATGCACCGCAAAGGGAGCAAAAACGGCGTCCGCGGACACCTGAAAGGAGGCAGCGCAGTGCGGATCGCCATTGACATCAATAAGCACAGTAGGGTAACAATGTTTCTGGCTCATTTCGGCTTAGCGTGCTTCGCGTTTTTAAACACAGGAAGATCTTGAGCCGCGGTCACATAGTGAACAAAGTCCCGAGTGGCGAAAATTGCGGCTATCGAACTGCTCTAATACGAAGTACAGGATTTTCGTATTCATCAAAGAAATGAAAGTGTATGGACGTATTAGACAGTTCTTTTTAGCACGAAAGTGTTTCATGGTGGGGTGCACCAAGAATTCAGTGACGTATTTCCGTCACGGAAATGACTTCGAAAAGAACACACATGAGAAGACAAAGAAAGTTATGTCAATGGGAGTCGAACCTGCGACCTCTTGGTCCGCGGTTAGAGATGCCGGGCACGCTACCCACTACGCCACGGTCACATACTCTGCATGCTTTAGAAACGCGCCTTTTATATCTACCACTATCCTCTCAGTGATCTTGCCAAAGTGAAGTAACGCATTATGACCGTGAAATGCACGATTTGTTCCTGCAAAGCGTGGTTTCTACGCGTCCGTCACATCTGGCGCATTTCGAATAGGAAAAGTGTAATATTGTCCGCGCATTAACACACTGCCAGGTGGCGACCTTTCTCCTTCATACGAAAAATAGCTCTGGGACGCGCGAGTTTTTCGCGTGGCCGTAACCCGCATTCCCAACTTACGCTCGCCCCGCGAAAAAATTGCAGCTGGGAAACGGGGAAGACGCGATGCTCGTTGCGTTTCCCTCTGGTCGGAAATTGGTGTTCAATAACTCTAACGTGCCGCGATTAGGCGACCTTAGCCCAAGTTCGGCGTCCAATCAGTGACGCTCTTCTCGCTGTCACACCGCTTTTTTCTGATTACGCTCTCACCGTAGAGCTACCACAAGATCTGTGACCACAAGGGTTTTTAGGAGCGAAGCTCGATCCTTAGGCCGGCACCCCGCCGTCGCCGTCGCCGTTGAAGCTCCCTGGCATGGTGCAAGCTGTGGCGTTTCCCCCATCACGCGGGAGGATAAATGAGCTTTATGAGCACTGGAACGCAGATAGCGTCTGCAGGATGCGCAAAGCTCGAGAATACGAACGCATGCGAAACCGAGGTAGATTAGTCTCCCTCTCCATCTTTTTTCGACTCTGCCCTCTCCCCTCAAACCGGCGAACGCGCGAAACCGTCGCTTCACCCTGTTGTCCACCCAGTGGTTGCTCTGGTTGGTCTCTGGCCTGGACACTGAAACGCCGAGTGCTCCGAACGCCGAGTGCGTTCCATTTCTAAGGATCGGTTGTATTCGTACACGGAACAACTGCTAGTTTTTTATTCATTGATCATGAACGTTAGTCATCGGGACACAGATGTGCCATCAAACGTCAACGTAGATGCATCCACGTTAGACAGTGCTGGAGCATAGAATTGTTCGCATTCTTTTTTAGCAAAAGCAGATTTTGTTTCGATGCCGGCAAGAGTCCTGGGATGCGCCCCACTTTCAGGGATACGTACTCTCCCCACACCAATAGACATTGTGCAAGCTCTCTTATATCAACGTACCGTAAACGTTCAACTATTTCTGTAAGGGCACGTTTCAATTTCGTGTTATACCGATTCCTATCTCGTAGGGATCAACCATGTTTTTAAATGCGAAGCATTTCTTAGCGAACTTCGGCGACTTTGGGCGTATCTATCTAGCCGACTATGACTTTGGGCTCTCCTGGTCGTATCGTTGATGGGATTTATACCAAAATTGGTATGGCATAACATGACTGTATGACAAACATGAATGATTGGCCATATCATGAAAATCATGAATAACTTGTCATGAAAAGTGTTATTTACACGCCATGGCCATAGTGCTCCTGAGGCCGTTTTCTTAAATCGATGTTTTCAAAAATTGGTACGGTAAGACATTTCTGCATGACCAACATAAATGACAGGTTGTAATATGAAAATCATGACCTGCATGTCATGTACAACATCATTTACATGCCACGTTCATGGCGCGCTCACGGTCGTTTGGCTGGCTTGATATACACCAAATTTGGTATTGCGTGACGTGAATGTATGACGAACATAAATGCCAAGTGGCCATATCGAAATCATGACATGGCATGTGCAAACATTACTTGCATGCCACGCTCATGGCACGCTCGCGGCCGTTTCGCTACCTTGATATACACCAAATTTGGTACTGAGTGACGTGACTGTATGACGAGAATAAATGACAAGTGATAATATGGAAATCATGACATGTCATGTGCAACATGACTTGCATGCCACGCTCATGACACTCTCCGGGCCGTTTCGCTAGCTTGATATACACCAAATTTGGTATTGAGTGACGTGACTGTATGACAATCATAAATTGCAAGTGGTAATAGGGAAATCATGACATGTCATGTGCAACATGACTTGCATGCCACGTTCATGGCACTCTCATGACCGTTTCGCTAGCTTTATATACACCAAACTTGGTATTCAGTGACGTGATTGTATGAATAGCATAAATGACAAGTGGTAATATGGAAATCATGACATGTCATGATCAACATGACTTGCATGCCACGCTCATGACACTCTCGCGGCCGTTTCGCGAGCTTGATGTACACCAAATTTCTAAGGCGAAAGCCTTTAATGTCTCACGCTCACGTCCATCCGTACGCCTGACGTGCCCTGGCACGCAGCCAGGTGGGCGCCGGGGCGCGCAAGCGGACGCCGGTCGCGTTGGACTCTACAGCGCTCGCGCTTTGCTTGCATAGCGTCGCTCTGCCCAGCGTGTCTAATCATGCAAGGAGGGAGACGCGCGCATCGCGTTCCACTCTGACCGACGCCGTCTCAGTGGGCACAGGCGTTCGAGGAACGCACTTTGAAATTTGCAAGCCAATGTAAACGCCGGAACGCGGATTGCGTCTGCACGTTGCGCAAAGCGCGAGAATACGAACGTATGCGAAACGGAGGCAGATTGGTCTCGCGTCTCGCTGCGATTCGAGGCAAAATATTAAAAGAGAAAACACGCACACGTTCCGTTTGTGTGCCATCCCACTTAGGGTGTTAAAAAAAAGGCATGGCATAGTTAGTCGAATGGCCCCAAGCTTTAGCCGAACACACTTTGGAATGTACAAAGTGTCCCTTTAAGCGACGTGATTGCATGACTAGCATAAATGACAAGTGGTAATATGTAAATAATGACATGTCATGTGCAACATTACATGCATGCCACGCTCATGGCACGCTCGCGGCCGTCTCGCTAGCTTGATCTACACCAAAATTGGAATTGCGGGATGTGACTGTAAAGCGAACATAAGTGGCAGATGGTAACATGAAAATCTTGGCATGCATGTAATCTACAATGCCATTTAGATGTCACGCTAATGGTGCGCTTCCGTCCAGTTCACTAGCTTGCTATACATCATAATTGGTATTGCGTGACGTGACTGTATGACGAACATAAATCATAAGTGGTAATAGCGAAATCACGATATGTCATGTGCAACATGACTTGCATGCCGCGCTCACGGCCGTTTCGCTAGCTTGATATACACCAAAATTGGTATTGCGTGACGTGACTGTATGACGAACTTAAATGACAGGTCCTAACATGTAAATCATGATATGCATATTATGCACAGCATGATTTGCTCCTTGCTGGCTGCTTCGCATTACATCGATTCCCACAGTGCGTGGGAGCTGCCGTTTTTTTTTCTTTTTTTTCTTGTTTTCTTCATACTTTGGATAATTTAGAATGCGGTCAACTCGGATACCTTTTCCGGTCCTGCAAAACCGAGTTAACGAGCTTTCACTGAATGACTGAACTGCGGAATTCCTGTTTGCAGGCGTCCTTACATGGCTATGAGTAGGTATCACAAACAGCAGGCGCGTTTACAAGGTTATAAATTCTTGAATGCATCGACGAAAGAAGCCCGCCTTGCTGATTTTTCCTATTGAATGAACTCCATTGGAGCCCAGGTCTTTTTCTGGATATTATTCACTAGCTAAACGTTTTTCTTATCGTGACGGTACCGAACATGCGGCATAGCTGCGCCATTTTACACATACACATATCGTTTAACTAAATTCCTGCTTAAAAATGTAAGTTTTCCAATGTTGCTGATTTTATTCACACGATGCGAGCTCACATTGAAGTAATTTCTTTTCGTGGTGTTGCGATGATGACGCATTGCTGGGCGCCTTAAACCCCATCAAGGAGTAGAGGCAGCGAAGATGTATAGCAAGAACCACTTCGATAAAACAGCCGTCTTGATTGTGAGCACGCAGACGCGCGCTATGGCACACAAGTCTTGCATATAACGTCTTTTTTAGATGTGAAGCATCTTATGGCGAAGCTTAATCCGGTGGTGGTGGTGGTGGTGGTGGTGGTGGTGGTGTGCCGCGTGCCCACCCTTACTGCGCATGCGCAAACAGTTAAAAAAAATAAAAATAAAAAAACCTCCTCTCCCCCCTCTCTCTCCTCTAGGCATCCCTCCCCGCGGCAACCACACCCACACTGCGCATGCGCCTCCCTTCCTCTCTCCCCTCTTACACTCCCCCCCTCTCTCCATCCCTGCCCGCGGCGTCCTAACTCCCCCTGCGCATGCGCGTCCCCCCCCCTCTCTCTCCTCTCCTACGCTCCCCCCCTCTCTCCTCTACGCGTCCCTGCCCACGGGTGTTCACACTCCCACTGCGCATGCGTGTCACCCCCTCTCTCTCCTCTCCTACGCTCCTCCCTCTCTCGCCTCGCGACGCCGACGCAGGCAGCGTCTGCTAGCGAGTTTCTTGGTTGAAAAAACCGACTGCTCGCGCTGCACAACCGTTCACTGGCCATCCCGTATATATAGCAATGGATCTTGACCTCCAAGGTGGTGCCGGTGGGAGATTTCTCCTGTGCGTTGTTGAACAATAAAAATTCGCAGCGTGCGCGTTAACTAAAAGCGGGAGTGCGGGTCTCTGTGTCCAGTCGGAGTCTTCTGTCTCTCATTGCCCATTAGCAGCGATTGGCATGTTCTAGTAGGAAAAACTGCTCCATCACTGCCTGCTTTGCGCCTCCCCAGTTTTCTCTCCTGCGCAACGCTGCGATGAGCGCCAGCGTCAACGCCGCCGCCAGTGTAAGCGTTAGCGCCCGCTGCTTCACATCTACACATGGTTCCCTTTAGCGGGAGATGGTGTAATTTTTTATTTCCGCAGTCTGACACGCGTGCCCACCATCATTATATATATATATATATATATATATATATATATATATATATATATATATATATAGGCATGAAATGTGATATTCTCAGGTTGGGGTGCCTCAATCCCCTAAACTACACCCGTGGCTATGTCACTGTCCCCAATGAGAAACGGTACGAGCACTGTCGAACAAGTTCCCCTTCGTCAGGGAAGAACAATTTTTCGGGCAGAAAAGGCAGTAGATCAGAGCACAGCCGCTCCAAAGAGGAAATAGAGTGCACACCAGCGGCGTTCCAGGGCAAGATGCGTGTGACGCCACAGCTAAGGACCCCCAAAGCGACTAGAAGTCATGCGAAGCGACTATGTGAGCAGCAACCAGATTTTTCATGATGATTAGCTCCTACGCCACGTAAGCCAACATGCACGGCTTTACAAAAGACCTGAATAGTAACACCTTGCTGCAACACGTGCTGGTTGGATTCCTGAAGGGGACAATTGGGATAAACCGAAGATGGCACCACGCCCCACCTGTCTAGGATACCCCATGTTTGGAGTATTCTCTTACCCAAGCGCCACGCAATGTGGCGGTGGTCAGGCTGCCCCGCAGCTTTGCAAAATGTTCCAAGGATACATGTTAGCGCAAACAAATAAAAATTACACCCTCTCCCGCTAAAGGAAACCATGTGTAGATGTGAAGCAGCGGGCGCTAACGCTTACACTGGCAGCGGCGTTGACGCTGGCGCTCATCGCAGTGTTGCGCAGGAGAGAAAACTGGGGAGGCGCAAAGCACGCAGTGATGGAGCGGTGTTTTCCTACTGGAACATGCCAATCGCTGCTAATGGGCAATGAGAGACAGAAGACTCCGACTGGACACAGAGACCCGCAGTCCGTTTTTAGTTAACGCGCACGCTGCGAATTTTTATTGTTCAACAACGCGCAGGAGAAATCTCCCACCGGCACCACCCTGGAGGTCAAGATCCATTGCCATATATACGGGGTGGCCAGTGAACGGTTGTGCAGCGCGAGCAGTTGGTTTTTTCAAACAAGAAACTCGCTAGCAGACGCTGCCTGCGTCGGCATCGCGAGGAGAGAGAGGGGGGGGAGCGTAGGAGAGAAGAGAGAGGGGGGACGCGCATGCGCAGTGGGAGTGTGGGCGCCGCGGGCAGGGGTGCCTAGAGGAGAGAGAGGGGGAGAGGAGGTTTCTTATTATTTTTTTTTGAAAGGGTTTGCGCATGCGCAGTAAGGGTGGTCACGCCGCACACCACCACCACCACCACCACCACCGGATTAAGCTTCGCCATAAGATGCTTTACATCTAAAACAAGGATTAGCAAAAGAAAGACTAGGAGGACGAGAGATTGAACTTCAACTGTTTGTCGGAAAAGTAAAGTCGAGAGCACGCAAAAGTTATTGCATGCGTGCGTCAGTAACAGCAAAATGTAATCCCAGTCGAATCGAAGAGCTGTTAATTTTTGCCGTTACTGACGTCCATGCTCAAAGGGTCGTATTCTCGAGGCTTCACGTTTCGAATGAGCAGTGTAACAAGATATGTTATGTGCGCTGGCTGGCTCATGAACATTGAGGAAGAACAGCTAAAAGAAGCTCAGATGATCTCTTAGACATCCACCTTAGTCGACTTGAAGGCGAAAGCTGTCTTCCTCTTTCTCTTCAAAGTCCAGGTATTGAGCTTCCCGCGCACCCCTCAGAAAGCTTTCTGCAACGAACATGGTTTTGCGATGCCTTCAGGACCGGAGGTACTGTAAGCTTTGTGCACCTCACCAACAGTCGGCTGATACGTCGGCTAAAACTCTCCTTTGCTATAACTTTCCGTGCCCTTCCCCTCTTCCCAGTGCAGGGTAGCCTACGGGGCTCAGCCCTAGTTAAGTTGCCTGCCTTTTTTATTGTTATTCTCTCTTGAGAAGAACTTGTCTTTGGCCTAGTTTCTGCTTACTGATTGACATCTTGACCGCACAGAAAAGACGAGGACAGAGGGACGTACGACGACACGGGTGGTAGACGAGGACAGGGAGGCACGACAATACCGCCCGTGTCGTCGTACCTCCCTCTGTCCTCGTCTTTTTGTGTGCGGTCAAGATGTCGATCTCTCTCTCTATTTTGTCTTTCTCGAGTATTTGTTTGTTTGCGCTAACATAAATCCCAACTACCTCTACGAATCTGCCGACCAACGAGTCTATTGCTATTTGCTCGCCAGGCATAATGATGTACTGACATAGTCACTGCGTGCCATGCCTTCACATGCGCTACAAACAATAACGGATCACGCACAGGTGGCGACGCGAAGACCACCACAGAACCCAGCGGACTTGTCTGAAAACCAAATTTTTCGTGAACCGCCGAACATCGGGGCGCGCTAACGGATTGCGTCTGCAGACGAGAGTTGCAATGTGGGCTGGAGGTCCACTAGGTGGCGGCGTGGCGTGCGGACGTGTCTGCATCGGCTCCGCCAACTGACGTTGATCTACTGGGTCCAATGTGCTTTCCCTCCAACATCTACTCTGGAACAACTCCGGCAAGTTCCAAGCAGCACCTGGATACCGCATTTATCACGGTAGGTCCGCTGAAACCTCGTTTGTGGGTCCTTTCTCCGACACCGAGGGTTAGGCCTATTTGGGTTTAGCACGACATCGGCTGCCGCAGCGCGGAACGACGGGACGCCCGGCCGCTCGTTCGGCCGGCCCCGCAAGTAGACCATGCCTCACGATGCAATGGTAGATGGAGAGCAGATCTCCAAAGAGGACGCCGAGTCCAACGGATGGATTACCGCTCACAGAAAGCGGAACGCGGCTAAAACCCGCGTCGAGAACGAGACGCTCATGGCTAGGCAAAATGGTGCCCGCGTTGGCGCCACAAAAGCTGGCCAGCTGAGGAAGGTTGCCGCAGCCTCCAGGCTACCGCGCCTGCCCAAATCCCACTTTCGAGTGGTCGTCCGCCCGGGGGGAGGGGCTGGACGTGCGAAACGCAGTCAGTTAAAGGTCACGCAAGCCATTTTAATGGCTGCCAGGCTGCCCCCGGCGGCAGCCAGGGAAGATATCGTGTGTGCAAATGCCATGCAGAATATCTTCGTTATAAGCACACCCTCCGAATCGAATGCCAATGCATATTGCAAAGTCCAGGGGATAATCTTGGCGGATAAAAGACACCCTATCGCAGCTTACATAACACCTCCAGGCAATACCTGTAGAGGCGTGGTCAGGGGCATTGATGCCGATCTGCCTGAAGCTGCGCTGCAAAGTCTTTTTGTCACACCCAGCAACCCAATGGTGCTCGGAGTCAGGCGCATAAAAGAGACAACTACCGTGATTGTACTGTTCAACGGCATGAAAGTGCCCAACTATGTCCGCTGCGGCCCCAACATGATACGCTGCACGCTGTACAAGAGGCAAATAGACACTTGCCGCAACTGCGGCCGAGTCGGCCACAGGCACGACGTCTGCCCTAGACCGACTGAAAAAGTGTGTGACCAGTGCGGGACATTGATCACCGAAAACGGACACGAATGTGTGCAACCGAAGTGCGCGCTCTGCGGAGACGCTCATCTCACCGGGAACCGAATCTGCAAGAACAGGTGTCAAGTTCCCTACGTCGTAAGAAGACGTCGAA
The DNA here is from genome assembly GCA_030522465.1 of Rhipicephalus appendiculatus. NCBI lineage: Eukaryota > Metazoa > Arthropoda > Arachnida > Ixodida > Ixodidae > Rhipicephalus > Rhipicephalus appendiculatus. The sequence goes on from JALIZH010014673.1 coordinate 11,891, forward strand.
GAAGAAGGAAAGGCGGTAACAAGAAGAAGAACGCAACGAGCAACGCTGGAGACCGGGGAATCCCCGCTCCCAACAAGACGCTACCTGCGGCCGCTCCTAGGAACGCAGCCACGGAACGCTCTAACAGCTCCCGGGTCCGGATCAACTCACAACCTTCCTGGGCGGACAAGGCAGCCGAAACAGGTGAGACCCGTGCCCCCGCGCAACAAGGGCAACTGCCAAAGCAAACGCTAGACAAAATACAATCACTACAGCGCGAGAACGCGTCTCTTAGAAAGGAACTATCTGATATTAAGTCACTATTGCAAGAAATGCAGCAGCGAGAACGCGCGTCTGGCAGCCAAGCTACCGCAGCCACTGCGTCTCTCAACAGAGGCGCGAAACGCAGGGCGGGCCCCGAGCCCATGGACGAGGAGACGCTTAACGTCTCGGGCATCACAGAATTGCTTGACAAGCTAAGAACGGACATAATTGCCGAAATTAGCCCCATCAAGCTGCAACTGAACGAGCACACCGCGAGGCTCCAAATTTTAGAATCCGACAGGCAGCGCGCGCTGCTTGGTACATCCCCACCGCGTCAGTAAAATGGCTAACGCAAACAATCTAGTCATCTGGCAATAGAATTGCGTCAGCTTTCGCAAAAGGAAAGCAGTCTTGCAACAACTACTTAACTCTGCTACCGAAAGGCCAGCAGTAATCCTCCTCCAGGAAACGCTTGCCGATATTATCGCCCTTCGTGACTATCGTGCTGAAGCGCACTTTTGGAGGGCAAAAGGGGAGTAGCGACACTCGTCTCAAAGAATTTCGCCTATTTACGTCACGACGTTAGGCCGGACTTGAAAGTCGAACACATCATGATCGAGCTCATCGCAAACGCTAAACTCAAACAGTCAGTTTTCATTCTAAACGTTTACAGCTCGCCAGCCGACAGAAGGCAGACATTTCAGGCTCTCTTCCAGAAAGCATGTAATATTGCAGGCGATCGACCGCTCATTATAGCAGGGGACTTTAACGCGCACCGTCAAGATTGGGGTTATATCAAGGATACCGCCAAGGGTAAGGCCCTCGCGGCACAGATCGCAGCTTGTGGTCTCACCTTGGTCACCGATCCAAGATACCCCACCAGAATTGGCAACTCGGTCAGCAGGGATACCACGCCAGACCTTACCATGGTTAAGAATGCGGAGGATCCTGTATGGGCCAATCTACACGAGAATCTGAGCAGTGATCACTATATTATCAGCCTCACGATAAGAATCTCATCACCGCCGCTCAGAAAATTCAGAGCAACGGACTGGGACCTCTTTAGACATATCAGAAAGCAGGACGAGACTAAATATAGCTCGTTAGGGGAATTATTCGCTCGCCTTAAAGAAGACGTTGTTGCTTCCACAAGGGAAGTGGAGACCGACAGAGAGGTACAGCGCATGGACAGTCGATTAGCTCACCTGCTAGAAGCCAAAAACGCACTACAGGCAAAATGGAAAACACAAAAACTAAATCGACGCTTACGCAAAAAGATTGCTGAACTTAATAGGCAGATAGATGAGCATAGTAAAACGCTCGCTCGGCAGCAGTGGGACGAAGTATGCAATGCTGTCGACGGGCAAATGAGAAGCGGAGCGAAATGGAACCTCCTCAAGCATCTACTTGGGGACAAACAATCCAAAGCCAATCAGCAGCTTACAATCGATAGACTTATCCACAACTTGAAGAACTCTGGCCTTACAGAGGCACAGATTACAGATGAACTCGCATCGCGATATTCTGTACAGAAGCCGGCTCACACAATGACTACCCCCCTGCAACACATGAGAACGGAACGGACCCTCTTGGCTCCCCCTTCACGTGCGCGGAGGTGCAAGAGGTACTATACGAGCTCAATTGCAGATCAGCTCCGGGTCCCGATGGGATCACTAACAAACTCTTAAAGAATTTGGATGACGGGGACATCGAGCTCCTCACGAACAAAATCAACGCGGTATGGGAGACCGGCGAGGTACCACTGGAGTGGCGCAACGCGACCGTAATCCTCATCCCGAAGCCGGGGAAACCCTTGGAGCTCGGCTCGCTCCAGCCGATTTCGCTCACTTCGTGTGTAGGGAAGGTCGCTGATCACGTCATCCTCAATAGGGCCACTATGTTCGCAGAGGAAAATAATCTTTTTTCCGTTTAATCAAATTGGATTCAGGTCATCCATGTCCACACAGGATGTAATGCTTCTTCTAAAACACAAGATCATTGACAAGGCCTCCAGAGACACTAGAGCTGTTCTGGCACTGGACCTTGAAAAGGCCTTCGACAAGGTAAAACACTCTCACATACTTCATTCGATTAAAGAAGAGGGTCTAGGAGAACATTTTTACAAGTACATCAGCTCATTTCTTAAGGAGAGAAAAAGCTACCATTCGCCTAGGAGCTTTAGGCTCGAGGACGTTTGATCTCGGGCCCAGAGGCACCCCGCAAGGGGCAGTCCTCTCCCCGTTTTTATTCAACTTATCTATGAGCGCACTCTCCCGAAAACTGGCCGAGATTGAAGGTCTCGGTCACGCCTTCTACGCCGACGACATCACTGTCTGGTGCGAGGGAGGTAGCGATGGGCAGATCGAAGAGCAATTACAAACAGCGATCCAGGTCGTTCAAGATTTTCTCAACAATACAGGACTCAGCCTGTCGGCTCAGAAATCGGAACTGCTCCTTTACCCACCCTCGATCGGTGCAAAGAATAGGACTGTTCCCAATATCTCACTCACCACAGCGAACGGATCCATTATCCCGGTCGTACAAAGAGTGAGAATCCTCGGCATGTTCCTGGGGGGAGGATGGCACTAACGCCCACACCTTAGAGCGCATCGCAACCAAAGCCGATTCTATGACAAAATTAATCACGAGAGTGGCCAACAAACGAGGGGGGCTATCCGAGGAGAACCTTCGGCGACTTTTTTCACGCCTTCCTCATAAGCCACATCAATTACATCGCCCTGGCCCACAAGTGGAGCAGAAGGGACGAAGCCTAGACTCGAATCAATAATTCGGAAGAGCATAAAAAAGGTGCTGGCTCTCCCACAGAGCACCAGTACTGAAAGGCTATTGGAGCTGGGTGTCCACAACACCTTTGGAGAAATTGTAGAGGCGCAACGTGTGGCACAAGTTGCAAGACTGGCTTCCACGGAAGCTGGCAGACAGTTACTAGCGCACATTGGCATACGTTCTACCATTACGAGACAGAGGGAGTGCGCGCTCCCCATGAAAGTTAGGGAAATGTACTCTGTATCCCCAATACCTCGAAACATGCACCCTCAATACAATTACGGCAGACGCAAAGCGAGGGCCAGGGCCCTTCTTAGCACAGCGGCCACGAGTGAGGACACCGTCGCCTTCGTTGACGCTGCGCAATACGCAGCTTCCAATCACTTTGTTTGAGCGGCTACATCGCTACGAGGTGAGCTGCTGACATCGCTTACGCTTAAAAACACAGACACCGACAAAGCCGAGCAGGTGGCAGTGGCTATTGCCATGGCCACTACGAACCGTTCCATGATTTTCACAGATTCGCGAGCTGCCACTAGAGCATTCATGAAAGGCTCGATATACAAGGAAGCCGCTCGCGTTCTCTCTGCTGCATCTTGGACAGGCACAAAGCATCTAATCTGGTTCCCCGGCCACGTGGGCAGCGATGCTCATGATACCACCCCTAACGCCAACGAACTTGCACACTCCCAGGCGCGAGGTCTCACCCGCCGCGCAGGAAGTGGGCACTCGGAGGCAGAGGGAGGGCAGTGGCATAGGGACCCTCTTCTCACTTTTAACGAGGTCTGTAAACACTATCAGTTGGGGCGTCGGAAGTTTCCGCTTCCACACCCGCACTTGGACAGGCCACAGGCAATCACCCTCCGAATGTTACAGACGGAGACCTATCCATCTCCGTTTATTTATTCAAAATTTATAGAAGGCATCGACCCTGGCTGTCCGCGCTGTGGACATCCCAGGTGCACACTTCAGCACATGCTCTGGCAGTGTCACGACTTGCGCGGGGGCTCAGGGTCTCCCTCTACGGAGGAAGACTGGCTCCGCCTTCTCACCAGCTCCGCCAAAGAAGAGCAGCTCAGGGCTGTCCAGAGAGCCCGCGACGTCGCCGAGACTCTCAACCTCCCGGCTCCATCGTGGGTGCGGCCCGCAGACGGAAGCCCCTGACGGGGGCACTCTCGTCTTCTCAGGACAAAATAAATGTTCTTTGTTTGTCTGTCTGTCAATGTGGGCTTGTTGGTGATTCATTTGAAAAGCTTTGATGAAGCGCAAAACGACACAAGGACACGAGTATGCACATATGATGCGTGGTGTCCATATGTGCCTTCTCGTGTTCGTGTGTCGTTTTGCACTTCATCAAAGCTTTTCAAATGCGCCAAGCAGCGACCGACAATGAAGATGTTGAGATAAGGCATTAGAAATGCCTCCATAGCTCGCTTGCTGCCATGGCCAGAGCAATAGTGTCAGTCGATTGGCCCTATAGAGCCGATTCGCAGCTCAATGGCGAACTCTGGCACCTTCATCTGACATACGCCTTCTCGGGGCACGCTTTTCGACGCAGCCATGGGAAGTGTAAGCGTCTCTGGGCCTGGGACGCATCCCAGGACTCTTGCCCGCATCTGAAGAAAATCTGCTTTTGCTAAGAAAGAAAGCGAACAATTTTAAATACTATTCGGTAAAAGCTAGTTAATTCGACACCCGTTAGTTCGGAAAATCGGATAATTCGGACGCGTTCTCTGGTCCCGGTCAGCATAGCCACTTGTTTAATGGCACTACGCTATCGTTAATACGATCACATTGGGCCGCAATCCGGTTAATGCGGACGATTCTCGGAGCGCGCCGGGCGCAATGGACCGCAAAATGTACGCCGCAAAAAGAGCAGAAACGGCGTCCGTGGACAACCGAAACTGGGCAGCGCAGTGTGGATCGCCATTGCCATCAGCGCGAACCGTACCGTAACGACGCTTCCGGTTAATTTAGGCTTAGCACTTTTCGGGTTTGTTAACACAGCAAGATCTTGAGCTGCGGTCACACTATGAAAACAATGTCCGCAGTGGCGAAAACTGCGGCTTTTAAACTGCTCTTATGCAAAGTAAAAACAGCATTTACGTATTCATGAAGTAAATAAAAGTGTATGGTGGAAATGGACAGTGTTTCGTGTTGTCTTGATACTTTCGATAATTAGGCATTCGGTTTAACTAGTATTTGTTTTCTGATTGCGCGAAATCCGAGTTGAGATTTTATTGTCGATAGCTGTTTGCAGCCGTCCCTACACGGCTATGAGTAGGTACCACACACCTCAGGCATGTTACGAGAACACGGTTATTTCCTTATATATCAACGTAGGGAGGTGAGCCATGCTGATTATAGCTGCTGAACAAACTCCATTTGCCCCCAGGCCTCTCACGAGCTATTATTCATTAGCTACACGCTTCTTATCGTCAGGGTGCACTACGTGAACAGAATAAATACGTCATTTTACTAATAGCGCATATCTTTAAACTAAACTTCTTGCTCGAGAATCTACGTTTTAAAATGTTGCTGATTTCATTGGCACGATGTGAGCTTTGGTTGAAGTAATTTCTTTTCGTGGCATTTCGAAGATTTCGTATTGCATGGCCCCTTCAACCCCATCAAGGAGTACAAGTAGGCAAGATTTAGAGCGACAACCACTTTTACAGAACCGCCATCTTGTTTCTGAGCACGCAAGCGCGCGCTATGGTACACACATCTTGCATATGTTTGAGTTTGTTTTATTTCCGCATGATCGTGTTTGCGCGTCACCTTAAGTAGAGGTGACGTCCCCGTCAATGTTTTGGCCCAGTGATGATCCGTATTAAGCCGAAGAATTGCCATTTCCGGTCATAAAAATTCCCTATTTCGGACATTTTCCCCCCGCATACTTCAAACAAAATTCCAACATAGTTCCCTACCCAATGGTAGTAATGCGAGTGCGCCAAACACATACATAAATAGATTCGCAACAATATAATCCACTTATCTCATAATTATTAATATCGTGAATAGCGTCTGCGCTGCTGCGCAACAAAAACGCGTGGCCTGTACGTACGCCACCTGCTCAAAGGCATTGTTCATACGTGAGTTCGAGTCTAACACCCAGAGTGAACTAGCAATCGCTCCATGTAATTATCAGAAACAAATCTCAAGGTTCATGCGTTTGCGTGCTCAGGGGCATAGCCAGAATTTTTTCGGGATGGGGTGGCGGTTCAACCGCAGTTAATGTATGTTCTTGCGTGCGTTTGTATGTGTGCGTGTATGTATACGCAAGCAAAATTGAAATCTTTTCGCAGGACATTAGGTTTTGCTTCTTCATTACATGACTCAGCTCACACTGGCATCGACAAAATGCAGCCACGTGAAACCATACGCGCTCTGCGGCTGGCGTCGCCTTCTTTAATTAGGCGCCACAGTTTTTCTTGACTAAGTCTCATCAGCCAATCACTTTTGTCCGTTGTGTTGTGATGTAAGAAACCACTCTAGCCACATGTTCAGTTGTTCGCCATAGATCGGAGTCGCCGTGAATCGGACGCCTGTCGTACGTTCGAAAGAGGACGAGCAGCAGTATACGAGCAACGTCGGCGCACCCAGAAGCGTGAGTGCCGCGCCCAAATCGCCATCGGGCCAATGCCGCCGACGACGATCAGGCAAGGGAAGCCAAACGCACGCGCGACGCCTCGCCTTCGGTACGCTTACCCAGATGCACTGGTGTTCCCTCTTCACCAGCTGTTTGAAAGGTGCTTAATTTCTTTTTTAGGAGCGAAGCTCCCTAAGCCGGCACTCCGCCGTCGCCGTCGCCGTTGAATCTCCCTGGCACGGTGCCAGCTGTGGCGTCTCCCCCTCACGCGGGAGGATAAATGAGCTTTATGAGCACTGGAACGCGGTTGGCTTCTGCAGGATGCGCAAAGCGCGAGAATACGAACGCATGCGAAACGGAGGCAGATTAGCCTCGCTCTCCCTATTTCTTCGACTCTGCCCTCTCCCCACAAACCGGCGAACGCGCGAAACTATCGCTTCACCCTATCGTCCGCCCAGTGGCTGGTCCGTTGCCTGGACCCTAGAGTTTCCTATAAATACACTAGAGGGAACTCTGGCGCTAGTGTCTATGGGGGGCTACAACACACGGCGCTCCAGCCAGCATGGGAATCATGGGTAGTACACAAATTTGCCTAGTCTTGCCTAGTCTTCGTTATTTTGGCTCCGTGTGGCCTGAATTCGCTCTGCTGAAAAACGAAGTTCAACAAAGCTTTAGCAGTTGCGCTTCACCGCCTTGACCTTTTTTGGGATCACGAATTCAAATACGCTCACGAAGTTCCCAATGGTCGATTCTTTTGTCCGAAACAGAACGAAAACGCAACAATAAACAAATCCACAACTGCGTTCGAAGCTGGATGCACGAAGGCTATGCAAATTTGTGTACTACCCATCATTCCCATGGTGGCTGAATGATCGCAGCGCCAGAGTCCCCTCTAGTTAATTTCAGGAAACTCTATGGCCTGGAAAATGAAACGCCGCGGGCGCCGAAAGTCGAGGGCGCCGAACGCCGCGTGCGTCCCATTTCTAAGGAGCTTCGCTCATCGCTTGTATTGGTACACGGAACTGCTAGTTTTGATATGACGTCGATAATTTCTGAGGAAACGCTACTTCACCGAAGTAGATGCCTTTTTATCTAAGGCATTCCAATGGCGCAGTTCGATATCGAAGATAAGGCACGTGGATATTTTTAATGCGAATAACATTTCCTTTGGCTTGCACGGCGCGTTTTAGAGGGGCTATGTATCAGGCCGGCGAAGTCGCCACTAATCGCATAGTTCTCGACGTTTGTTCAGCCGCTGTTAGTACAGTTGCGGTCACTGACAGTGAAGATAGCTCAGCGCGAGTCTACACCTGATAATCACAAATATATACTCGCAGCCATATCTCAACTCTGGGCCTCTAATGCTGGAGCCCGTGCTCTAACCACTACAACAGGTGCATGCCTCGTCATGTGGAATAGAACACCTTTAAGAATGGTCCCCGAGCAAGCGAGTGCTCTTAGAGGCGATACGTGTTTTCCACAACATCGATGGTTTTTCCAAGAATTTCCTGTGTGCAAGAGAGCGCGTTTAGGTAGTTGTCGCGTTTTCGGAAAGAAATCAGAAAGGCTTTTATTTTCCAACAAAATTGTTGGGGGTCCGTCAGGCGAAAAGCTGCATCATACAGCTTGAATGTGCCTGAAGGCCCTCACATGACAGCAGTAACATCAAAACTAGCACATATACGCGTGTTCAGCATATATCCAGATGAAATACACAATTTCAATGGAATTGAAAAAATGGAACATATTGAATAACACTTACAACCACATGATATTTATAAAAATAGAAATCTAATGCATTTAGTGAGAGGAAATGTCAAAATGCATTGTTATACATAAAAAACAGTGGTAGTTACAACACTAAGAAAATCACTAGTATAAACATGGCTGTGATGCACAATACTATAATACACTGTTATTTGAAACACTGAGGGTGAAATAAATATTACAAAAATGCGAAAATGTCAGAACTCTTTCCTTGATGCCTTCATTCATATTAGCAAAAGTAATTTCTAATTTGTTTGCGCCTCAAAGTATTTTGGAATAAATCTTTCCCTTTCTAATTTATTTAGCAATGAAGGTAGGCTATGTCTCAGTGACGGCATGAGATAAATTGTGCATGCCCTGCTCACTGCCAATGCTAATAAGAAAAAAATTTGGGCAGCTACGCATTACTGGTGCAAAGGCTGGGGAAGCAGCAGAGCTGGTGGCCTTCCCCCTCCCTCCCATTACCTCCTCCTC
>JALIZH010014675.1:0-42497 GCA_030522465.1 Rhipicephalus appendiculatus
TCAAGGATGACTGTGTGTTTTTGTCGGGTGACCCTAGAATAACTCATATTGATGTATTCAGACTCATTGATAATGAATGAATTGTGCAAAAGTAAGTAAAGAACTGTAAACGGTATCTGCTGGATAAAGGACACAGCCTTGTTCATCGCTAAAATTCAGTAGATTAATATGTGCGCGGGTGTTGGTTGCAGATAGATCGTACAGCTTTTCGCTGCACAATTTCTAGTGTAGCTACTCAGGTACATCTGTAAGCAAACGCCACAATGTCTGCATATTTTAATATCGGGCGTATAAGTGAAACATAAGCCAAGAGATTGATCTCGCGGGTGAGTTCTTTCAGGCACCCTTAGGAAAGAAGAGCTTTGCATGGGTTTTGTTGCGTCCTGCTGAACGTAAGTTGTCCAGTTCAAAACAGATGTGATGATTTTGCCTAGATATCGACATTTATTGAAAGAACGCAATGCAAGTGCTGACGGAACCATAAGGTGAACTTGAGTGGAATTTTTTTCCTTCTCATGAACATAGGAACTCTCTTTTCTTCGTTAACGACCATGTTCCCAATCGGCACCCCACTGCAAGACATTGTTTAAGGCGCTGTTTAGTTTAACTTGGTCATACGGGTGTTTGACCTTGTGGTAGAGCACGCAGTAATTCTGCTATGCCATTAATAACGAGTAGAAACAAAAGTTTTCCCAGCACGGATGCCGAGTGAGCATCAGACAGTACGGTAATAACGTCGGAGGTGTGTCTGTCAAGTTGGCCTAATTGGTATTCGTGACATCTCCATCAATGACCAAATTCTGAATGAAGCTTGTATTTCAATTTCTGGTTTGACTCACGGTCGAATGCATTGGGAATGTCAAGCAAAATTATTTCAAAATGGAACTGATTTCTTACACCCTGCGCAAGATCATGTAAAACTTCAACAAATGTAAAAGAATGGATAATCTATTTCTAAAACCGTGCTGACAAGGCTTGATTAGTTGATTATCCTCAACCTATTAAGTTAGACAGTTTAGAATAATATGTTCAAGCATTTTTTCCTCGTGTACATGTTAGAGATTTGGGCCGGTAATTGTTTCGGGGAGTGTTTGTCCCCTGATTTGTGCAGGGTAATTATTTGGGCAATTTTCCAGTGAGTGGGACTTCGACTTTCTTCGATCAATTTCTGGCATATGAGACAAAGGTATCAACTACAAGGAACAGCTTAACGTTTCAAGCAGTCATTAGGACTGTCTTTACGTTTCCGTCAATATTTAGAAGCAAAGAAGGCGCTCCCGCTTGAGAAAGTGCAGTGCTACCGGTTCATTCTGGTGTTCAAATGATTGCCCAAGACCGTTGTGTTCATTGTTGTCAAAGGTGAAGACCAAATGACAGTATTTGTAATAAAGAATCATCTTTAGTTTTCCCTACTCTACCTGGTGAGAATCTCACTCTTGGCTTTTGCTTTGTCATAAGGTAATGGCAAAATTTCCTCGGAGAGAGAGAATAAAGGTAAAAGAAAGGCAGGGAGGTTAACCATGGCTGATCCCGGTAGGCTACCCTGCTCTGGGGAAGGGGGTAAGGGGAACAAAAGTTACAGAGAGGAGGAGAGAGAAGTCACTATTGCCGTCGAAGTAAGGCAGTTCTGCGCTTAACATCACAGATGGTGAGTCAGTCCCGGGCGTAAATCAGAGCAGCGCATTCGTTGCTTGACGCAACTTGTATGCACGGGTCCGTGCATCCAAAATCTTGTCGATGGTGAAGCCATGGTGGTGCTGGTGGTGTTGTCAAGCAACAGACTTCTGAAGGCTTGCGAGAACTGGAGTGATGGTGTCGAGCAGTTGCAACACGCTTCGAGCTATCGGTGTCTGCATCTTGCTCAGCAGCACGCGAATAGCACTCACTAGGGTGCTGACCATGCTCATAACTTGTCTGCCTTCGTCCGTCAGTTTATGAGGTACCGATGAAGTGTCCTTCACTGTCGAAGTCTGTTGTCGCTCGTCAGGTGCATGCAGCTTTGGGAGTTCAGGCCAAGCGTCAACTGCATTGCTGGTAGAAGCGTCACTGGCTTTAGACACGGCTGCGTTTGGACTGGGTGGTAGGAACGAAGCGGCAGCTCCATTGCTAGAAGACGCGTCTTTGTCCATAGACCCGACAGAGCTTGGCCTGAGTGGAGGAGGTGGAGGTGGTTTTGGACGTGGTTCGCGAGGCAACGATGCTTTGAAGGCTTTGGTGCAGCGCCGGCGACGGGACCGTCGTCGCGTAATGGATGCAACTGCTTCTCGGTGTGAGATGTCATCTCTAACCCTTTTCTTCAGTATTGCTATCTCTCTTCGAATAACAGGGCAATCCTTCGAAGAGGCATCATGAGGCCCGTTGCAATTTGAACATCTGAGTATCGTGGCCTGGCACGTGTCCGCGGTGTGGTGCCCAGTGCACCGGGAACAGGTGGTAGCGTTCGTGCACACACTGCTCACGTGACCTAACTTCATGCACTTCCAACACTGAAGCGGTTTTGGTACAAAAGGGCGAACTGCGTGTCGGAAGTGGCCCACTTTTACATGTGATGGCAGTGATTCTCCCTGAAATATAATCCTGACGCATCGTGACGTCCCGATACGAGATACACTTCCAATAATGGTATCTTCTGAAGCCGGCTTGATCAGGACTGGTAGGTCCGTGTTGGTAATGGCTTCGTCAACATCATAAATTACTCCAGTGCTCACGTCTTTGCCTGACGGTATATGAGAGCGGACTCCCATCCCATTGAGTTCCGTAACTTCGCGCAACGTGTCTAGCGCAGTCACATGATTGACGTCAACCGCTAGGATGTTCTTGCGGCTATTCACTCTGACCTCCTTTATTTCATTTGGCACCAGTGCCTCTAGCTGTGCAGACACGGCTTGCCGGTTCAGACATCTCATGTTGTCATTGGCGAGAACTGGCGCGAAGAGGATAGTTAATACCTCGGTATTCCGCGAAGATCGCATGGTGGGCGCACTCGAATTGGATGACGTGCTCAGAAATCGTCTCTTAGCCTTACGGCTCCTCACCAGCTCGAAGGTGTCATCACCAGACTCTTCACTGCTGACATAGTAGTGCACGGTGCCGTCGCTGTCAGTGCCGCTCTCGGAGCTGTTGCGCTTCCTGGAAGCAACACCCGCGGGAACTCCGGTGTCCGGTGGACGCGCGTGGGGCTCCACCTCCATCGCACACCAGTAGGAAAACCGCACTTGACCGGTGAAATGAAAATTATTCACCAAAAAGCTTGGAGCTCAGACACTCGGCGTTCTGCCATACTGGCACTTCGTCGTCTTCCCTTCCTCGGAGATGTTTTTATGAATGCATGCGAGGTAGTGTTACCGATATATTTTGCATAACCTTCGTTGCATTCTTAGGCTGCGAGCTTAAAGGCCAACTCCGGTGATGTTTCGAGGTGAATGCATTTCGATAAAATTCGCTAGGTACGTTCCTTTGCACGTTTCCGTTATTTATGCCAAATTACAGGCAGGAGAGATGCGCAGATTCTCTACAAATGAATTTTATGTATTGCCCCGACAGCCCCAAGTGGCTTCCCACTATTATTGGAAACAATGTTTTCGTGACGTCGCACCTGGCAAAGCGACGGAAGATACGGAACCGAGGTGCCACTGCATCGTCTGCTGTGCACAAGGCGATGATCGCGCGTGGTTAGCCGACGCTTCCTTGGATCAGCGTGCGAATTTCTGTTCGTTGTAGGCCTGCGTACCGATGGGTGGCAAGTGGTGGAGCGCTGTGGTTGCACACGATTCCCCGTATCGAGCTCCGAGTGTTTCGTGACCTGAACACTCACGAAACACTCGGAGCTAACGATTACCCTTCGTGTAGATTTTAGAGTGTTTTAGCTAGCAGTGCAGGTTTACCGCTCGTAAGCTGCAAAAATGCCGTACCGGCTGAAGAGTGCACATGCGTGAACATTACGGTAATGTGCTACGCGTGCAGATTACCGCACGGAAACGCTTTCCATAACATGTACAGGGTTCAGCGTGACCCGGCCTAGCGCGTCGTGGGAAAGGTGGCTCGTACTTGGCTTACATAATTTTTTTTCGGCCCGGCCAACGCGATTTTAAATGTCGGTATTGCCATACTCTTCCACAACAATATTAAGAAGCTTTAGTCGATCCGCAAGCTTCTCAGAGGCAGTTTACCCGATTGCGGCCCCAGAATCTTGAGCTGCCTGGACATATGGCGTCATCTGACGGTGGAATGCGCAACCACGCAAGCAAATAGCTAAGCCGGTGCGTCCTGCTATGGTCCTGCTTCATCGAAGAGGAATGGCGATTTTAGTTGGCCTCCACATGCGTCCGAATCGCAGCTGTCATTTTCCGGCAGCTCCGAGGAGCTTGTGCACAGACATGGTACGGCTGCTGCGACGGAGTCACCTTTCCCCTGAGCGTCTACTCTTCGCCAATTTCGCACCTTTCATACTCCGCGCTCGCGGGACCGGCTTGCCTTGTACGGTTTCCGGTTTTTGCCAACTTCTATGTCACACGAAGACAGAGCTGCTCGCTTGGGTTTCGGTTTCGGTGCTGCGATTTTTGCTTATTTAAAATTATTGACCAATTTTCCCGAGTATGTCTGCTATCAGGTCCATGACAGGAGCGTCTCAGTAACATAAAAGCACCATTACTTTGACATGGTCGAAAAATCGCCGGAGTTGTCCTTTGAAGAGCTGTTCTATTTTTGTTTTTTTTTTGGCAGCGTTCTTAATATACGGAAGGAAGTTTTGGATATCATATAGGGCAATTTATTTGAAATGCAACCTGATTCTTTCAGCACTCGATATTTTATCAAGACGTAAATGAGTAAAAGCGTTCTTTTCATGAGCAAGATAAGTCACGACCGTATCATTGTCAGCCCTTCTGAAAGGACACGTTTTTCACTAGAATATGGATGAGCAACTAAAGCTAGTTTACACAATATTAATTCATGATCTGATAGACCTTTAAGGGCTTTATATTTTTTAAGTTTGAATTCTAAAGTTTATTTTATTATTTTTTATGGTACGTGGATTTACACTTTTAGGGACCCAACAACATTGCTGAAGGGTCCCTAACGGCATTATAAAATCAAAAACATTAAATGGCAACAGCATGGGAAGGGAATATTTAGTTATGAAGAAAAAGTAAATATTCTACTGTTGAGAATGTAGGAAGGAGTGGAAATTTCGAGGTCTCGTTTATGTTTGTTAGACACAATATGTTAGTTAGACACAACAAGCAAGAGTCAATGATGCCAATGAAAATTATACGGGATCTTATTAGTAGGTAAATATAATGTAAATGTGAAGAAAGAAAAGTGGACGAAAAGATAACTTGCCGCGGGCAGCGACCAAACCTACGACCTTTCGAATCAGGCGTCCGATGCTCTACCAAACGAGCTACCGCGGCGGTCATCCCCCCGTCCAGTTTATGGGGTATATATGTGCATTTAAATGTGGGAGCCTCAGTTAGCTCCCCACCAGTATCACTGACGGCGAGTGTGAAAAGCTCTTTTTCTGCACGTTGGCGTCACGTAGCACGTGTTATTATTACGAGCTGGCAGGTGACCACTAACATATAAATAAAGTAGAAAGCTGACTAACAATTTTGAAAATAGACACTAACGCAAATTAGGCTTAGATTCAACTGCTGTGGCTATTAGCGCGAGTCCCCATGACAAGCTGGGCAAGGCTGAAAGTGAACATGAAATCTATCATCTGATTATCAGTAGCAGTTCCGCGGTAAAGACAGCTCCAGTTTACACCTGGTAGATTAAAATCACCAGCCGTGGTAATACTATCGCCTGAAATGTAACTAGACGTGGCGTTGAATAACGCGTCCTATATACTTTGCATCCACTATTCGGAGGCCTCTAGACAGCCAAGCCAAGAAGGGTATGCCAGTGATTAGGCGTCATAATAATAATAATAATAATAATATCTGGGGTTTAACGTCCCAAAACCACGATATGATTAATGAGAGACGCCGTAGTGGAGGGCTCCGGAAATTTCGACCACCTGGGGTTCTTTAACGTGCACCTAAATCTAAGTACACGGGCCTCAAACATTTTCGCCTCCATCGAAAATGCAGCCGCCGCAGCCGGGATTCGATCCCGCGGATTAGGCGTCATAATCAGTGCATAAGCTTAAATAAATGTAAATTAAGCTCAAGAAAATGGAATGAAAGGTCATTTAAAGTAAATGAGAGGTAGATCGCGTGCGAATAAAAGTTCTAAGGCTAGGCAATTGACTGCAATCTTAACCGATAATAAACGGGAATGAAGTGTTAAATATACTAAGGTTGGACCATATGTGAAGTAACAGGACTAAAGCGACCATCTTGACTTGTGAAACCAGTGTTCATGGTGACTGAAACAGAAATGGTCATGGTGTGCAATAATAGAATCGAATAATATTGTAAACGTGACTTAATGAGGTTCTCGTGAGAGCTTGCGCTTTCGTCGGACCACATCGTAGCCTTAGCGATAGCACCGTTCTTAGGAGCGAAGCTCCTTAGGCCGGCACCCCGCCGGCGCCGTCGCCACCGTCGAAGCTCCCTGGCACGGTGCCAGCTGTGGCGTCTCCCCCTCACGCGGGAAGATAAATGACCTTTATGAGCGCTGGAACGCGCATGGCGTATGCAAGATGCGCAAAGCGCGAGAATGCGAACGCATGCGAAACGGAGGCAGATTAGCCTCCCCCTTTTTTCATCTCTGCCCTCTTCCCTCAAACCGGCGAACGCACGTTCCCGCCACCGAGCGCAGCAGACGATCTCCGCGCGTGCGGCGCAAAAAAAAAAAAAAACACACCCCTCTCCCACCGGTCTCCTTCTCCCTGAGCTGCGCGCGCGGCACACTCACTCGCTCGGCACTGCGCCGTGCTGCTTTAAGGGCTGCATGAATATGTGACTTTTTCTTCTTTCCACCGGACCACCACCACCACCACTCGCTCAGTCGTTCTCGCCACGGAGCGCAGCAGACGCTCTCCCCACCCGCTCCCCACCCTATACCGCCTTCATGAAAGCCAGCAGCGAGATCAGGCGCGTAGTCGTTTGCGTCCCATTTCTAAGGAGCTTCGCTCATCGGTTTTTTTCGTACACGGAACAACTTCTAGTTTTTTTAAGTGCGCGGAACATTAGGAGGCCAGGCTGCCGTATGCTGTCGCCGTCGCTTCGCTTAACGCAGGCAAAACCACATATACCATAGCCATATGTATCATGCCTTTGCACCAAGAGGACTCGTCCTCTTGTTCTTCGAGTGTCTTGAAAATGATATTAACGCAGGCATGAATGGATTGATGGATGCTATGAGCCTCCCTTTTATAACGGGGTGGTGACAAGTGTGCCACCAGGCTCGAAAAATAAAAAAACAAAATCGTTTTCCTTTTTTCTTATTTAAGTTGGCCTAATGCCTGAATCGTCTACTCTGATTAAAACTATCTTACTATAGAGAAAAAAAAAACATATATAATAGCGCCATATGCAGCATATTGAGGGTGCGCTCGCTCCAGGAAAATACTTCTTCCTCTTCTTCTTCGAGCACCTTGATGGTGATATCAAGTGCGGAGCACTCTGCATAAAACCACGTATAAACATTGAAAAAAGAGGAAGCCAGCGAGTAATTCAAAGAGAGGGAAATAAAGCGAGAAAATAGGAATAAAAAATAGAAATAACACGAACAAAAGACAGAAAGAACTGGAAAAGAGAAGAAAAAAAGAGAGGAGGAAAAAAATAGAAAACCGAAAAGAAACAAAGAAGGCTGCCCAGCTCTGCACTTCCGCCAGGCTTGGCACCCCTATGATGAAGCTGCCTTAATTTTTTTTACCTATAGCAGACATATGCTGATATATTGACGGTCATATCGTCGTCCCTGGCCTAATGTTTGTTGGTGAACAGAAATTTTACCAGCCTGTGGGAATCGCCGGTAAAGACAGCTTCATGGTGGTATAGCAGAGGTCGGCACTGTCGCCTTCATAATTTTCACAGTGTACGCGGCTATGTTACGTCTTGGATATAGAAAGACGCTGGTAATTCTATAATTGATTATCCACTATGAAGGCATGTATTATTTAAATGCGCTAAACGTACACTAGAGCGAATCGAAGGCACGAACTATTTGTTGAGGCAGCATCTATGAATGTTTTGACGCCGGCAGTGCGACCGTCGCAAGTGCTGATTGATTGACGGCAACCGTTATTTGAATCCAAAATTAATTTACTCTCAGAGTATCCTATACGATATACATGGTTTTCTTGATGTGCGTGGCTGCCACGAACATGTATATAAAATACTCCTTATTTTATGATTTTGATGCAATTGGCATTCCCAGCGAATCGCCTTGTTTACGTGTAATAAATATTGTGAAAGGAGATGCCACACGCATCTGTTACATTCTCGTTAAACACAGGAATATACCACGAATTTTCATGGCTTACATGGTCACTTGAAGACCCCAAGTTTTCTTCTCATCTTTTTGTAATCGGCTCATGTTTAGGACGCACATATATCTGGTGAATGAATGCAATTAACTGCACGCTGTGGCTTTTTTTGTTGATGCCTTCCAAGCATGCGCGACAAAAGATCGAGGCGCACAGTGGCTGACTATGCGTCTCTAATACTTAACACATAGCTAGCTTGTTTAATTTCACCATTAAAGGCTTCCTAACGCACATCAAAGTCACGGTGTCGTAACTAATGATCAAGGAATGCATGTAAAAGCAAAGGCGCGAATTCGCAAAAGACAAAATATTTCTATAACATCCATTATTCAGCAGTTTTCACTGGACCAGTTTACATAAAAATTGCACATCAGTAAATATGTTGTGTAGCCGTTAAAACAAATTGTGCATTGAGGACTATTGTGACCGTTGCGGCAAAATTGTGATCATCTCAGAAAACATCCTTTGAGTCACTAAGTTTATGCTGACATCGCGCACTTGAAAGTTATCAAAAGAAAAAAAATGCATGGTGCGTGTGATTAAAATACGCTCAACAAATGAATTAAACTTGTTCGTGCCACAAACTTCGCGGATAATGTTCAGCCGGGCGCAGAGAGAAAAAGAAAGCACCAAAGAGAAAAAGCTGCCACAGAACACAGAATGCAGCGCGGTACTATATATTAGCTGCAAACGAATATTGGGCTCAACACGTGGAAAACGGACAATGAGATCGCATAAGGAAAAGTACAGACAAATTGCCCCTCTTTACTTATAGCGTTCTTCCATTTATTCGCAGGCGCTAGCATAGTTTCGCTGAAAGAATTTATCACGCTGAGCGCGTAATTCGTGCCACGCCTGCCGTTGACTAAGCCTAGTCCTTTCTTAGTGCCTGCTTCAGCGCCTAGAAGAGAGAACTTCGTTTTGAAGAAGTGCTTTCATTGTCTCATCGGCAACCCTGTAGCACATCCACCGCACTCGCAAAATTGTCTGTGCAGTAAAGTGCCTACATTCACGGCCTTTAAAGTTTTAAGATTACTACAAGAAAGAAAAGCAAAATAAAAGCATTAAACGCGTCGTATTTTGCGGAGTAGTATCATTTGCCATTGTCTGTAAAGTTCATGTTAAAACTCAGGGCACGTTAAAGGACACCAGGTGGTCGACATTTCTGGAACCCTCCACTACGGCGTCCCTCATAATCATGTCGTAGTTTTGGAACGTAGTACCCCACCAGTTTTTTTTAAACACATTTAATAAAAAAAAAACCCCACCAGTTATATTCTTCCTTACCATTTTAATTTTTTTTTACTTCTTCTGATGGCCTACGTACGACTCCTTTCTTACGTACATATTCCCTAATATTTGCACCATTGCTGCCACTATCTTGTTATAGTATCGCTCTTTTGAATCGTGTCAAATGCTTTTGGACAAGCAGACGCAATATGAAATATGTCCACGAGGTAAACCAAAAGAAAAAACAGAAAGACTCGAATGTCATGACTTAGACAAAAAAAAAAATGCCTCGTATATATACACTTGCAAACTTGTAAAACTTCGGTTAGGGTTTTAACACCCTCCCCCCTCCCTTGGCTACGCCAGTGGCGTATACAAATGCACTTGATAGGTGCCAGTCAACACAATTTTTTTAAGACGCTACCTTGGTGAATCCTGAGTGAGTGAGTATTATTCAACATTCCCGCTTTTACAGCACAATCGTGTTATTAACAAAAATCACTGCGGCGACTCTGTCTAAAGCGCTAAAATACTCGGAGGTTTAAATCCAAAACACAAACGTGGACATATAAGCGCCGATGAATTAACATAACGAACGTTATCGAACATTATTAGTGCCAGCAGGAAGCACTTTTACGGAAGTCGTTGTGTACTGGAAGCTCGTCTCACGGAAGTGCCCGTCGTTCAGTTCATGTAAATTTCTGCGCACAGTACGCAAGCGATATTAGTGTTGCCAAATTTTAGCCGCACTCTTCACTGCGTCATTAGCTCTTGCACTGTGTGAACCATCTTGCCTAAAAAATATATATATATATATATATATATATATATATATATATATATATATATCTCGAAAAAAAGTGATTCTGGGTCCGGGTAAATATGTACGGTCAAGTAGACACGCGTACGAAGCGATTTATTGTCGTTCCGGCGGCGGGTCCGGCCTTCATCGGAATCGTGCAGGGGCCGCACCGGCGGACGAAACGTCAATAAATCGCTTCGTACGCGTGTATACTTGACCGTATATATATATATATACATATATATATATATATATATATATATATATATATATATATATAGCAATGGGTTGTAACACAACGGAGGCGTTGTCAACAAGGATAAAATATTTATTTAGTTCCCAACAGTTTCGGGAGGGGACCTCCCTTCGTCAGGGGTTGAGTTAAACTAACGTCTCTAGCGGCGTCCACTCGCCTTCGACAACATCTAAGAGGAAATGGAGAAAAAAAAAAAGAAAAAAAAAAAAAACAGAACACCCTCGACACAACACAACACAACAAATTAAGAAAAATTGTCCACAGTCGAGGGTCGTTGAGCGTCCACATCTGCTTATGATCTCGTGTTTACCGGTCCTCGTGGTGCGGAGGGCCACCCAAAGCTGTCGCCGCGGCGGCCGGGACGGGTCTGCGCCGCCACACGTGGAGGCAAGAGCGTCCCCTTAATGGGTCGGCTCTTTACCTTTCATGTCCGCTCGTTCCTTGTCAATAGCCCCCAAGTGGTAGGGGAGCGTGAGCACCGCACATTCTACAAATTTGAAAAAAAAAGAGAAAAAAAAGGAAAAACAGAAAAAAAAAGGAAAGAAAGGACACTGCAGACGTACGAGCCAATCAAGAAACAAGCATGGTCTCAATTTATGTTTCCCTATTGCCAAAAACATCTTGGTTCACCTCTCGGAGGCAGGAGAGTCTGCCAGGGTCTTCGTTGATGCCGGATATTAATGTTCTAAATTTGAAAATAAAATATGCCTCTCGTTGTTCGCGCTCCCGCGTGTTTCGAAAACCCGACTGTAGAAGGGTTACGCTGATATCTTCAAAGCTGTGGTTTGGCAGGCGTAAGTGTCTGGATAAGGGTAGGTTCGGCAGCGAAGTGGTGTGGTACCGGTGGTTATTGAACCGCAGTCGAAACGGCGTGTCTGTTTGGCCAATGTATTCTTGCCCGCAGGCATTGCAGTGTAGCATGTATATCACATTACTGGAGTCACAATTAAGGTTTTCTGTGATTTTGAATTTGAAATCTGAGGAGCTTGCTTTTGATTCACATGTTGTGACAATGTGGGGGCATACTTTGCACCGAGCTTTTCCGCAGGGGTGGCACCCTGGTTCAATTTTAGCAGGGCTTGTTTTGGCTCTGACAAGGATGTCCTTCAGGTTTTTTATCCCTGCGGTACACCACGCGAGGTGGTTCCGCGAAGATGGAAGTTAATCGTTTGCTTTGCCTGATTATATTGAAATGGCGGGAAAGTATGTTATTAACTCGTGGCACTGATGAGGAGTAAGTTAGCACAAGATTAGTTTGAGAAGTTGTTTTTGATACTGTTTTTGGCTCCTTAATTATGGTATTCCGGTTCACGTTGCGAGCACGTAGTATGGCATCGTCAATAATGTCTTCGGGATAATTCTGTTGTGATAGGGCATGCTTTAGGTATCCTGCATGTGTGTCAAATTCCTGTATGTCGGTACATATTCTTCGATACCGGTAAGCCTGAGAATATGGAATAGCCGTTTTGCAATGTCTTGGATGGCTGCTGTTGAAGTGTAGGTACATCTGTCGGTCTGTGGGCTTTTTGTAAAGGTTTGTTGTCAGGCGTTCATTTTCGATCGAGACAGTGACGTCCAAGAAGTTAATTCTAGTTTTGGAAATGGTATGTGTAAACTTAATGGATGGGTGGAGTTCATTGAAATCACATATAAACCGGAGAAGGCTACCCTCATCGTGGTTCCATACCATGAATATATCGTCCAAGAATCTCCGGTAATACAAAGGTTTCAAGGTGCGCCCCTCTATAAACGGGATTTCAAGGGATGCCATAAAGGTGCTCGCAAAGTTCGGGGCCATTTTTGTGCCCATATGTATATATATATATATATATATATATATATATATATATATATATATATATATATATATATATATATATATATATATATATATATATATATACGTCAGTAGTGCAATACTTTTACCTTGTATTGATTATATCGCGATACTGCGCAGGACAAAGGTATCTCGTAAACTTTTGCTAGGAAATGATCCCACGTGTTAGCAAAAGAGACCGGGACACTTTTTTTTGTGCTCAGCAAGGGAAATGCGTGCCACCGGTCGGCGAAAGAGAGAGGGTGGCTGAGGGTTCCCCCACACACACAAAATGACCTATGCGGTCAAGCGCCCAATGCGGGATGCCGCTTACGGCACAAACGTGTAGGCAGTATTGTCAGCCTTGCCGACAATGTCGCTATCTCGCAAGGCTTGTGCAGCATCCGTAATTTTATTCGGCAGCCAGACATTTCACGAGCTCGCGAGTATTGTGTTGAAGCCACACCAACGCTGTCTCGCATACAGACTGATAAGCTGCTATTGCCTGAGTGCAGATAACGGAACAATTTTCTTAGCAAAGCAGATCTTCAGTGCTGTACGCTTTCTCTCAAAGCACTGGTGTTCGTTAATCATTCGTGCGACAGGGTTTACATATAAGTATCAAAAAGCTGCAACATTATGAACAATATAATTCACTTAATATTCTCATAGTATCAGCATCCCCGAAATGCAATTATTCGAGTAACTGTATGACTATTCCTGTACAAGTATTCTGTAATACTTTGTTCGTATTTTCACAAATGTATCACCGAAGTATCCCGTTACTTCAAAGAGAAATATATCTCAGCATCTGTATTTGAGACTCCCAGCGCACGTATTTCGATATCTGTATTCCGGAATACTTTTCTGTGTATCTCTTCTGCCAGCTGCGTTGCAGTGGTAGGCCGAGAAGCTGGCGGTGCTTTTTTGATACGAAGCACATATGCTCGACCCTACCTCCCGTGTGAGACGCCGTCCCCTCTAGTTACCGCTCCTCCCTCCAGAGGCGCTTCACACGGAATTTCTTGAAGAATCCGCTAGAAGGCGCTGGTCCGCGTGCCATAAACCCAGGTTGCCAAGGTAGCGCGCGCATTCCTTCAGTGACACTCAATGGGAGTGCATCGGTATGAACGGTAAACAGCAGTCTGACTCAACCGCAGATGCTGCTGGGCGCGTTCGAGCCGCTGCCGCGAAACGGCAGCGGCGCCAAGCCGATCCTGAGCTTCGTGCAAGGGAAGCTGAAGCTCGACGGAAACGCCGCCACGCCGCTTCTGAAGAGACGAAGGCTCGCGCGGCTGCAGCGTAACGTGAGCGCAGGGCAGCGGACCCGGAGTTCCGCGCTCGTGCGACTGCAGCGCAACGTGAACACAGACAACGTGAACAAAAACAAACGAACTACATCCTAACCACGAACCACCCATCATCGAGGTGCACCAAGCGAAACGCATTTACGGGAACCCCACGTCGCCCCTAGCTGCTTCGCATGACCATCAGGGTTCCCTTACGAGGAGATCTGTGTGATTTTTCGGCCCCTTGCCAGCCATTTGGCGCGCGTGACAGTACAAGTTGCAGCGAGCGCGGGTAAAGAAACCACCGCCAACTTGTCGGCCTTCCGCTGCAACGCGGCCGGCGAATCGCGGCAGCAGCTGATTTCGTTCGCTGAAACGACGGCTGAGAGCAGCACGGTCGCGTCGCGTAGATGCGCTAATCACGTGTTTTTTTTTTTTTTGTATTTCGTGGGCTTTCTTGTCAGGTTAGAAAAAATGGTACACGTGAGACTTTCTTTATCGCTAATAATGCAATGGAGTTTTCTGACGACGTTCTCGAACTTTTTTGATCCCATACCCTGCACAAAATCAATATTTATTAATTCAGTTAAGTATTCCTAATTAACAAAGTGATTCATTAAGATAAAAATTGTGTGTAGAGCGCATGCTGGCCCTCAAAAATATGCAACTCTTCTGGTAGCACGAAACGTTCCCACAACGTTGAAACAACTTCCTGAATGTTGCGGCAACGTTGTGTCAACATTTGGTGCTGCTTGGGTGATTTCGCTCACCTGCCTCAAATATTGTATTTTTTAACCCTTGGCTAAAGATAGCTGAGCACTCTGAAGTTGCATTGTTCGAAAAACATTAGCGCTGCTTATCAACTTTGTTAAGAAAATGAAATTTGCTTCTTTCCTTCGGTAACTGCGGGTGTAGGTTACTGGTGTTGCTAAATTTATTCAGCGATTCTAAATTTTCCAGCGATCTTTACGCCCAGCAGAAGACTATATATATATATCTATATATATATATATATATATATATATATATATATATATATACATATAGTCATATATATATATGTCTGTGTTTGTGTGTGTGTGTGTGTGTGTGTGTGTGGGTTGATCCACTTTCGCCTTCTCTTCTGGCACAGCGTAGTATTCTCCCAATTCTTAAGTTTGGGAAAGAGCGAGGTGGGATGTTTGCTTTCAGTTGCATGGACGACTGAGCGCAAATGAAGTCGCCAGCCCAGGAAACTGGGAGAATTTCCGCTTTGTGTGCCTGTGTGTGTGCGTCTGCGTTTGCGTCTTCAACCTAAAAAAAATTAGTCCGACTTACGCAGCACTGGCCGATGGCACAATTTCCAGCGAAGCTGCATCTAGCTATAGCTTCTGGCCGTTTGCGTGTGTAGACAAAACACGCGAATAATTTTCGGTACCCCTCGCGCATGTACGACGCTGGCTTGGCTGACTTGCATCTTCACTGTAGTAGAGGGACTTTAAACTTTTTCAGATTTACTGAGTAAGGTGGCCTCTACATTCACAAAACAATGAGCGTCACATGATCTCTTGTTTGATCGGCTGCAACTACGACCTGATATATTTAGATACACTAAGCTCATTATGAAGAAATATGTATCCCTTATTTAGCATGCTTTTCAGTAGCTCTCGTTAGATGTGCCGTCGATTTTATTTACTAACGAGGTCTTTCATTTCTTCTACATCTTTTTTCCTTGTAGTTACAGGGGTTCTTACCCAATACTTTTTGTTCAGGAATGAAACATATATTTTGAGCAATAAATACAAATCTTTTGAGGTACTAACAGCCATTCCATTGAAATAAAGCAGCTAAGAAATTTTCAAGGAAACGTATTTTTCCATAAGACTGCTGCCCGCCCCCCAGGCGTTCAGAGTGGTGAGCTATTCATTATGAAGCGATCAAAGCTCTCTGATAACAGCTTTGAAATGGAGTTGTTGCTTGAATTCTACAACAAGTTGTATTGTTCGAATAACATTAGCGCTGCTTATCAACTTTGTTAAGAAAATGAAATTTGCTTCTTTCCTTCGGTAACTGCGGGTGTAGGTTACTGGTGTTGCTAAATTTATTCAGCGATTCTAAATTTTCCAGCGATCTTTACGCCCGGCAGAAGACTATCGTCTTTCGACGACATTTGCAACGAAGCACGCAGATACGCGGCCAATTTTTTCTTAGCGCTCTCGCGTTAAAATTACCTACCTATGTGTGTTCTCGGCGTTTCTGGGTAGATATAAACTGTCAGTCACCTGTGGCACATACCCGCCCGTGGTATACGGGTATGTGCCACACGTTTCTGGCGGAAAGGGTTTTACAACGTACACGACGGGATTTTCACATCATTCATGTCATGACGATCGAGTCATGTTCGTCAAACCATCTTACCCTCTCATAGTAATTTTAGTTTACCACAAGTTGAGGGGGGCGATCACGAGAGCACCCAGATGTAGGCGGATAGATAGATAGATAGATAGATAGATAGATAGATAGATAGATAGATAGATAGATAGATAGATAGATAGATAGATAGATAGATAGATAGATAGATAGAAACGCTAAGACTGTCTGCAGTACGCAAAGAAATGCTTCGCATTTAAAACTGATGCAGCAAGCGCTGCAGAAAGGTAGCGACGTCGACGGGTGAATGTCGTGTCTTGGTGAAGCGAGACAGAGGCCAGCTGGACGTAGAACACCTGCGCGCGTTCACAGCTCAAGCTACGAACCTCTGTCTTCCGTGGTGGGAAGTGCAGTGTGGGGCTCTATGCGTGAGCACAGGCGTAGGTTACCCTATTACTCGGGAGCGCAAGCCGTGCCGTTCCTCTTCTGAATTGACGACGCTTTTAAGAAGTGCAATCGAGTACCAGTGTTTATTTTAGCCTTTACTATCTCATACTCGCGGTGACCGGCTGCATCCGTCCATGCCCTGAATGCTACCATACGCAATCTCGAAGAGTCTCCGCGCTTGCACTAATTTCTCTTTAGGTTTTGTCAGCAGATATAGCTTGGGATGATACAGCCTGAAGGGCAACCCCTAAAAAGCCTTTAGGTGTACTTAATATCATTTAAGGTAACGTCACCAAATGCAAAGTATGCAGCGCACAAGTCTCAAAGATAGGTGATAAAAAAAATCAAAACCTACAAC
Source organism: Rhipicephalus appendiculatus (assembly GCA_030522465.1). Taxonomy (NCBI): domain Eukaryota; kingdom Metazoa; phylum Arthropoda; class Arachnida; order Ixodida; family Ixodidae; genus Rhipicephalus; species Rhipicephalus appendiculatus. Next base: position 16,985 of record JALIZH010014675.1, read on the forward strand.
AGAAGGCACTTCGATAGATCACAACCCGTGATAAACACCGGGGCCGCACGTTTCAACTTCGCTGGTTAATCATCTGTACGAAATGCTTGAGCGGTAAGGGTATTAAGGATCTCTCCCCCTTACACTATCTCCGCAATCACGTGATGGCACAACGGCGCCTTCGTCAGGCGTAGTGATGTCTGCGCAGGGAATTTTTCCTATTTCGGGGAATTTTCCGCCATCTTTTTGGACGAAAGGGAAATAGGGAAAAATAACACGGTTGATCCCTCCGTCATAGTAATCGGTATAACACGAAAGTGAAACGTGTCCTTACAGAAGTAGTTGAATCTTTTCCGTACATTGATATATAAGAGAGCTTGCACAATGTCTTCTGGTGTTTGACAGTTATAGAACCGTTTAACGTGGATGCATCCACGTTGACGCTTGGTGGTACATCTGCATCCCGACGACTAACGTCCATGATCGATGATTAAACAAATCATTGTGGTCATAGATGCTTGTGGTAGCTGTATGGTGAGAGCGGAACAAGAGAAAGCGATGTGACAGCCAGACGAGCGTCACTGATTGGACGAACTCGCCGCATGTTAAAGTTATTGAACACCACTGCCCGTACAGAGGGAAACGCAACGAGCGTCGTGTCTTCCCCGTTGGCCGGCTGCGATTTTTCGAGGAGGGAGCGTAAGTTGGGAACGCGGAGTTACAGCCACGCGAAGCAGTCGGGCGTCGCAGAGCTATTTATGGAATGGATGGATGCTATGAGCGAGGCCGACGCTGCAGGTGAGGTCGCCACCTGGCAGTGTGTTAATACGTCGACAAAATTGCTATTTTCCTATTCGAAACGCGCCGAATGGGACGGACGCGTAGAAACAACATTTTGAAGTAACTAATCGACGCAATGGTCATGACGCATTACTTCACTTTGGCAAGACTACTGTCAAAGGACAGTGGTAGATATAAAAGGCGCGTTTGTAAAGCCTTCGGGGTTTGTGACCGTGGCGCAGTGGATAGCGTGCCCGGAATCGCTTGCCGCGGACGAAGAGTTCGTCAGTTCGACTCCCGTTGACGGAACTTGTTTTCTTTGTCTTCAACGTCATTTCCGTGACGAAAATATGTCACGGATGTTTTGGTGGAACCCGGCATAAAACACTGTCGCGGTAAAATGGTGATATGGCACGGGAATTTCAGGAATGGTTAAATTCACCTATTAGGACCGATACATAGCGGTCACTGAGTGCCTTCGGCTTCTATAATCGGTTATGGTGCACGGAGCACGCAAACATAACGTTTGAGATTTGTTTCTGACATTTATATGGATCGATATCTAGTTCAGTCCCGGTGTTAGACTCGAAGCCCACTAGGCGCAACACACTTGAAGCACATGCGTTATGAACGTCATGCTTTTGTTTTGCAGGAGCGCAGGCGCTAGGCATGATTTCAATAGTCGCAAACAGCAAACACGTCACGCACATGCATTTATAGTGTGTGTGTACGGGAGAGCGCGCGCATAATACTACTATTAAGCACGGAAATATGCAGGAAATTTTGTCAGCTTATGCAGGAAAAAATGCCCGAAACAGGGAATAATCATGTCTCGAATGGGAATTTTTCGGCGTAGTACGCAAGATCACTGGTCTGACGTCTCGTTGCAGCAGTCGAGTTAGTCGGATGGCTCCCACACGCACGAATCTCCCCTGTAGGCCGGCAAGAATCCGCCCAATCATGCAAGAAGGGAGACGCGCGCATCGTGTTCCATTCTGACCGACCCCGTATCAATGGGCACGGGCTTTCGCCAAACACACTTTGGAGTTTACAAAGTATCCTTCAATTTTTATGTGCTTGTTGATTCATCTTTGTGCAGGATTCACGATACGACGATACGCTGACTCAAAGTATATGTTAAGGGGAGATGCGAGTAAAAAAAAACGCGTTTTTTTTTCCAAAATTACGTATTTTTTGTTTTTATTTGTTTTCATAAGTTTAGTTTATCTACTTTCACGAAATAGAAATTGAAGATTGTAATTTAACTCGAAGTAGGTTAAAAGCGCTTTTAAAGAGCACAAGGTGGCTACTAAAAACTAAAAACAGCTCATTGTCTAGAGTCCCCTGGAAATCGTCACCTGGCTGCTTGCCATTGCATTTAGCATGAGCAGTTCACAAAAGTCACATGCTAAAAATAACCATGATTCCCAAGCTCTCATGATGGAATAAATCATTTTAAAAACTATCTTTGCCGCATAGATGAGCTTTCACTTCTACCTTTAAAATGCGTTTTTCTCTAGATACAATTTTGGGCAACTTCTCGAGATTTCACATCATGTTTATGGTACATCTTATCGCCAGATTGGAATGAAATTTTGCCCACATATTCCCTAATATGTGATGAATGCAACTACCTTCTTTAAAACTCGACAACACCTATATAATTATTACGAATCTAAAGTGAGCAATTAGTATGGTCTGAGCATTCTAAGACTTCTGACGTTACAAGTTTTCTTGTCCATTGAAATGTCTTATACGCACTTTCTTCTTAGTCATTTGCATTTTGTAGTTAATTTGGAGCAATATGAGCCATTAATGGCTCAGAACCATAAAAATGTAGTGGCAAAAAAGTGTGTCCAACAGGAACTATATCTTACATATTGTCATGGTACAAAAGGAAAACTATGCAACTTACTATAAAACTGATTACATATTTGAAATGAGCATAAGATCCTATGTATACAGCGAAAATTTCATTTCCCTATGCCACAGATTAAAGAAACTTTTTTTTCGAGTAGCATCTTCCCTTAAAACTTCATTTAACCACAACGGTTAAATCATGATCATAGGGGTTAGTGGACGCGATGTAAATCTGCCACAAGGCGTCAACGTGGGTGCATCTATGTCAAATGGTGCTATAGCTGCCCAACACCAGTCTTTGTACAAGCTCTCAAACATTACTACGCAAGAACACTGGTGAAGACACGTTTAACTTTCGTGTTATACCAATTCCTGTGACGGAGGATTAGCCATGTTTTTGAAGCCACCGCCTATTTTCATTGCCCTAACAAAGCATTGAAACGCCTATGCATTCGTTCGCCCATTATGACGATATACCAACGCGGAGGTTTCCAAAATTCTTGAGACAGATATATATCTCGTTTTGTTCCTAGCCTGTAGCAACGATAAGTCTTATATAAAAGGCATGCGCAGCGGATAAAACTGCCCCAAAATGCCGCAAAAAAAACCACATTTATTAGAAATTATAGATAAGACGTTCATGAAGTCAACCAAAGCAGGAGTCACATTTGCTAGGGCTACGTATAGTGTTTATGGAAGATGCCGCCTGGTACTCTTTGGCTTCAAAAACAAGGAAGCGGTGAGGGGCTCTCGGGGTGCTCTCTTAATGACAGCACGTAATATTATTCGCGGAACTGACGCCACAACTTCTTGAGAGACCGCGGCATAAAACACTCACGGTTTAAAAGTGGAACGGTTGTACAGTCGCACGAGGCATAGTGCGCCACCAAGTGCGGAACAAAACATTGACAGAAAACGTTTATTGAAACATAAGTTATTCTACTGGGAGGAGCCTTAGTTGTGGACACCACTGGACTTTGCCACCGGTTCAACCCTGTCGATCAACGCTTCCTGGCCGGTGAGGTCTGAGCTGGACAGTCGCGCCTCCCACTGCTACAACGTGTTTGTAAAATACATTTTGTGGCGCTGAAGCACAATCACAAAAAAAATCACCAGGCCTACACGGAACGCGCAGCACAGTAACAGCGAAAGCTGGAAGAGTGGCCTTTCTAGAGCTTTTTTAAACACTGTTGAGGCAACTACTACAAGCACATTTGCATGGTACCCACTACGCCTTAAATTATCATAATTTTTATGTAGTGGAGAAGCGTCCACTATGCCATTATTCGTCATTTTTCGGAAAAGCGCGGTACCCGCTACACACTTGTAACGCATTATGTGCACTTTGTTGATGCTGTGGCTGACGACAATGAAGAATTATGCTTGAGGCTTTTGTAATGGGTTGAAGCATTGAACGACCCACTCGACCGTTATGCGATTTGCATTGTGTGACGCATGGTTGTTACTTTACTGTTCTGAAACGCTTTATTACACATGTTAACGTGATTCCTTACCCGACATGAAGCCTGCATAGGGTCAGTTTGCGACGAAGTTTTAAGGACTGGCGTAGCTCAGTGGTAGAGTGCCGGGCTGCCACGCAGAGGGCCCGGATTCAATTCCTATTCTGTCCTAGGTGTTTTTTTAGATGCGAAGCAGCTCTTTGACTAGCCTGTGTAACGCTGTCCCTCCGTGCGTCCGTACGAACGCGCCGCAACTCGCTCTCCTCGCCTCAGGTGTTGGAGCGGTGCCAAGTAGGTCACGCCGCAGCTGCGCGTTGACGTCACGCTCCCCTCGCAGTGCGCGCTGACGTCACTCTCTCCCTCGCCGGCCGCGCGCTCGCCGCAGCGCCCGCAGCTGCCGCCTCGTCCGTTCGCCCGCAACCCCTGCCGCTACCGCCGCTCGCTCCGCTACCGCGACCACCGCTCGCTACACCGCCGACTCGTCGGTTCACGCGCAAAATTAACGCCATCTTCCCAAAGGGAACCCTGATGGGATGCGAAGCACCCGCGTTAGTGCCGTTCAACCCGTGACGCCACCCGTGCGCAACGCTACTGCTTCGCATCCCATCAGGGTTCCCTTTGGGAAAATGGTGTTAATTTTTATTTATTCAGTATTTTTTTTCTCATTTCACGCAATAGTGGTTACGGACACCGGTGGCGGCGGCGGCGGACAACAACGGCACAAAAACGACCCTTGCTGTGATCTCATAACAGCTTTCGCTGTAAAAAAAGGAACACAAGGCGGCAGAACGGGGCAGCGTTATAGCATGGAAGCCTCGCACCACGACACGACATGCAGAAGGTGAAACAGGCAGCTAAGCATAAGCGTTGCTAAAACTTGTCAAGTGTCTCGACTATCTAAATGCGGTTTCTTGCACGAGGCAAACTTCTTCAGCAAACCAGGAAGGCAACGGAAAACGCGTCAAGCGTCTACACAAGCTTCTTTGCACGAAGGGCCAGCCTTCTAAATCCTGTTGTACATCGCCTGATAAGGATTACGCCTGGAACGCATTAGTTAGGTCACCGGAATGCACTTCGACAAGCCCCGAGTTTAAGTTTCCATGTCAGGAACGCATGCAGTTGTTTATTTCTTTACAACTACGCCGCGACATACCATGTTGCGTAGATGATATCAAAGAGTATTTAGCTTCAGAAGAAATGTTTCTGCTATAGGAAAGTGAGTCTCAGGTACATTACAAAGGAAATTTTTCTGGACAAGCCAACTCGGCAAACTACAAAATAAACGTTTCTCCTCTGACTCGCCATCGCAGCTTACTGGAATTTGAGCTGAGGAGTCTCAGCCGACACCTATTGCACTAGAACATACCATGCTTGCAGAACGATGTCATAGTAATAAAACAATTGTACATGCCACAAACACTAAGCTCAGTAAGTACGGTTCACCTGAAAGATTTCTCCGCCAGGCCTCGTTCCCTTCCCAAATTGATTTCAAACTTTTCACTTGCTGTGAGGAGTGCATCTGCCCGCAAAACTTTAAAAAAAAGTTAAAGAATAGCAAGTGTATCCAAAGAAGAGGCTGAGAGGTAATAAAAATTACTTTTACCTTTACCTTCTGAGCATACAGCCAATTTCCGTGCTCAGAAAATAAATCTGGTACGATGATTTTTGAACCTTGGTAAATAAATACATTTGCGCTAGTTGGAAACATGACATCATTACAACAAAAAAAAAACTAAGAAAACTGAGTCGAGGTAAGAAGAGAAATTATCGGAAGGAGACCGTTCGAAGTACGCTCGTTTTCGCCCCTACTTTTCAATTGCTTTTAAGCCACTCATTTGGTTTTATGTATTACACTATGCGGTGAAAACTTCCTAATAGCGTCGTTAGCCGTAATTCCTCCCGATTTCTTGCACACCCCTTTATATCGTGCCTCACACACACGGAAGTGCACTTAGTTTTCGTTAAGGAAAGACGACTTTCTGTGTTTCCTGCTCCGGTAAAGTAGGCACAAAGCCTAAACCCCGCATGATAACAGTTACCGTATTGGAACAGAAAAAGAAAGTCAATAATAAATAAAGGGTACTTCCAGCTGCTCATGTGGATCACACTACAAAAGAATAATGTCGACATTTTCGAATTTACACTTTAGTCCAGGAGAACTCTTTGTTGGGCAAGTTGGTACACGTTCATAATAGAATTTTAAGGCGCAAATGAGGACGGACACAAGAAAGAACACACGACAGAGCGCCACTAACAACTGATTTTTATTCTCAGAAATGCACATCCATATATATCGTTCTCAGCGCGTGCGCAGAAAAACATACTGACATCAAAGGGGGCAGGATAAAGCATGTTCAATGAACTTTTTCTCTGATTTATACAAAACTATAGAAGTATCGCTAACGCACATGTCGCCTTTTTTTATCGATAAAAAACGCTTCCATTAATTCTCTGGCGGTTTTGTCTGAGCTTCTAGCGATAACACGCACGTCAGTAAATCGCGGCCCACAAGAGCTTGACGGGCACTGCCTGATATGCTTAGGCAAATTAGGGAACTCTTTGTTTTGCTCTACATTTCGTTCGTGCTCCCTGATCCGCTCATTTAGGCATCTGCCGGCTTTGCTCCCAAATAGAAAAAGAAAAAAAACGTTGCGAATGTAAGAGGCTGTGGAACTCGGCATGGGCTATCCTACACGAAATGTGTTGAAGGGGTAGTGTACGAGATTCCTCTTGCGTGCGGCTATTCCTATATCGGACAAACCGGCAGATGCCTAAATGAGCGGATCAGGGAGCACGAACGAAATGTAGAGCAAAACAAAGAGTTCCCTAATTTGCCTAAGCATATCAGGCAGTGCCCGTCAAGCTCTTGTGGGCCGCGATTTACTGACGTGCGTGTTATCGCTAGAAGCTCAGACAAAACCGCCAGAGAATTAATGGAAGCGTTTTTTATCGATAAAAAAAGGCGACATGTGCGTTAGCGATACTTCTATAGTTTTGTATAAATCAGAGAAAAAGTTCATTGAACATGCTTTATCCTGCCCCCTTTGATGTCAGTATGTTTTTCTGCGCACGCGCTGAGAACAATATATATGGATGTGCATTTCTGAGAATAAAAAATCAGTTGTTAGTGGCGCTCTGTCCTGTGTTCTTTCTTGTGTCCGTCCTCATTTGCGCCTTAAAATTCTATTACACTTTAGTGTTTGAAACTGCTCCAAGACAGTAGCAAGCATTGCGTGACTTAACAGCAAGCTTAGAAGCGGAAACAGGCACCCAAATTTTAATGGGAAATAATTTGAGAAAGTACTGTTACACTAACATTCAGGAACCAGATTTCATTTAGAAGTTCAGGTGGAAATAAACCAGTTAGGAAACTGCGTGTCTGATAATAAAATAGGTGCTTTAGTTGCGAAACAATATGGTTTGTACACGTACTGTAAACGCGCATTTAAATTCAGTCGTCGAATTCTGCCCGCGTCATTCACTTCTTCAAGTTCCATGATTCTTGCGCCCTTCAAATGAGCATGCATCTCGAGCTCGCCCGGTATTCAGTATATTGGTGAGATACTAGCGCATAAAACTTCTCATTTAGCGCTATAGCTTTAAAGAGCTCGTTTCGCAGACTATTCAGCGTCGGTGTCGGCGTTGGCGAAGTTGGTTGTGAGCAAAAAATCATCTTGTCCATGACCGAAAAATCGAGAAAGATGCAAATAAATAAATAATAACTCCGCCTCGGTGGAACAATGGCTACGGTGCTCGGCTGCTTACCAGCAGGTCACGGGTTCGATCCCGGCCGCGGCGGTGGCATTTCGATGGAGGCGAAATGGTAGAGGCCCGTGTACTGTGCGATGTCAGTGCACGTTAAAGAACACCAGATGGTCGAAATTTCCGGAGGCCCCCCACTACGGCGTCTCCCATATTCGTATCGTGGTTTTGGGACATTAAACTCCAGATATTTTTATTATTATTAATGAATAATAAAAATTTCCAGGTTTGAGAGAGGATCAAACCCGGGCCGTCTGCGTGGCCAGCAGGTGTTGTACCACAGTGTAACAGTATTTGCTGAATCTACGTTGAAAAAAAAAGACTATATGTACGTCATGCAATGGACGGAGTCTCCTTAACGCATCATATATTGCGTGTCAGAAGCAGGCCCGTAGCCAGGAATGTTTTTCGGGGAGGGGGGGGGGGGGGGAGGGCGCACTTGTTGAAGGCCTCGAAAAACATGTATTTTTAAAATCTGTGCTTGGTAAAACACCCCCCTCCATCCAAATTTCGGGGGAGCCCGGGCCCCTAGGGCAACGCCCCTGTCTACGGGCCTGGCCGGAAGCGTAGAATTACGTCAGGCGTCAAGGTATGCCTATTCACCAATGAGTGGGCACTGAACAACTGGGCTTGCAATAGGCATTTTATGATACTTTCAAACGGCTAATATTACGCGCACAGCCTTTCGTTTCCTACGGCACGCTTGAGGCATGCACCGAGAACGGAAGCAGGCTAGTAAGTGACAAGGCGATGCACACTGGGCCACATTACGCTATTGCGATCTACTCTTTAAGGCGAAGCTCAAGCGTCCTCATTTTTTCAAATGCGAAGCATTTCTTTGCGTGCTATAAGCACTTTGAGCATTTCCATCTATCTATCTATCTATCTATCTATCTATCTATCTATCTATCTATCTATCTATCTATCTATCTATCTATCTATCTATCTATCTATCTGTCTGTCTGTCTATCTATCTATCTATCTATCTATCTATCTATCTATCTATCTATCTATCATCTATCTATCTATCTATCTATCTATCTATCTATCTACCTATCTATCTATCTATCTATCTATCTATCTATCTATCTATCTATCTATCTATCTATCTATCTATCTATCTGTCTGTCTGTCTATCTATCTATCTATCTATCTGTCTGTCTGTCTATCTATCTATCTATCTATCTATCTATCTATCTATCTATCTATCTATCTATCTATCTATCTATCTGTCTGTCTGTCTATCTATCTATCTATCTATCTATCTATCTATCTATCTATCTATCTATCTATCTATCTATCTATCTATCTATCTGGTTAACCTCCCTGCCTTCTCCCTTTCTGTTTGCTTCCTTCGTAGCCGCCTACGTCTGGATGCTCTCGTGATCTCCACATTAACTTGAAGTCGACCATAGTTAGCATGGCAGCATGAGAGAATTTGACGAACACGTCTGGCTGGTCGTGACCTGAATAATCTGAAAATCCCTGTCGCGTACGTCGTCAAACTCATTTCTCCAGACGCGTGTGGCTCATGCCCGTATACCACGGGCCGCGGTATGCGGGTATGCGCCACAGGAGTTTGACAATTTGTATCTACCCAGTAACGGCGTGAACAGACATTGGTAATTTAAATGCGAGGGCGTTAAGAAAAACTGACATCGGCGCCGTTGACCCGACGAATGCAAAGAATAGAAATCAGAGTCCCAGCAGGAATCGAACCCAAGCATTCGGCGTGGGAATCAAGTATTCTACCCCAGACACGTCAGGTCTCGAAAATGCTTTGGAAAAAAAGACCCCATGCAGGCGTAATGTTGTTAAAACCTTAATTATGGTTGCAGTGCTGGTTATCTAATTTTAAAAACATTACATATGTACTCCTATGATGAAGGAGTCATGTCGGGTTAACGTCAGTTGTATACTTAAGCGCCATCCACTGTAGTTGGTTTGCGTAGCACTGTGCGGGGCTACCATCCTTGTAAGCACAAGCTCTGCATATTACCTTACGGCTTCTGCAGTTGGCAATCCCTATGTTTCTGTTAGCATCGTTAAACCCCTGGAAACAACTGGTTATATGAAACATATGCGACTGTTCAGCATATGTCTGTGGGTGCAATATTTGTACAAAGCTTTAGCGTAGTTTCATAACGTTTCGCTCAATAAAAAAAAATTGAAACCCTTTCACCTTACCTCTGCATGCTTCACATACCATCGATTCCCATAGTACTTGGGATCTGCCTAATTATTTCCCTTGTGCAGTGGCTCGAATAATCAATAAGCGCTTCTTACCCGACTTGGCCCAAGTGGAAGTAGGCGGCTGGTCTCAGTTCATGTGTTGCGTGCCCATGAGTGAACGTACGCGGTAATTCCGGTGGCTTAAATAAGGGCTCAGTATCAGCCCTCATGACGAGTGAGTGACTGAGACCGTGGCCTTTTAGGATCAAGATCGGTGGGGTTAGATCCAGAGGTGACGGCAAGTACACGTGCCTCGTGTCCAACTACGCTGCATCTGTCAGCCGAAACATTTGGTGTACAGTGGCAGCTTCATGACGCAGTAGAGAACCAATGGCCAAACTAAAAGTAATAAGCCGCGCCCATGCCTGGTATGTCGCACCCTATAATTTTGGTAAACAAGAAAGAAGCTATGCAGGTAAATAGAAGAAAGCCATGTGGATCAGATAGCCACAATAGGTTGGGATTGCAAAACTTTAGCGCCAATAAAACCACGACTTGACGAGTGTGCAGTACTGGGGCCGTTGTGCTGCGGAGAGAGAAAGAAAGGCAAAGGAAAGACAGGGAGGTTAACCAGGTGGTCGCCGCTTTGCTACCCTACATGAGGGGAGAGTGCAGGGGAGAAAAAGAAGAGAGAATGAAATGAATAAGTACGAATAATATATGCTCACACATGTCAAGGTTCACCGCGCACACCCAGACATCCACAACCGATAAATATTTGAGATCGGTTGCTCTGCGGTTGTCTAAAAGTAGGCTAGAATCCTAGATGTTAAAAAAAGCACGCAAGGACTGGCTCGAAGGAGTCGAGAACTGGCAGTGTGCATTGAGCTGATGAAGTTGTCATGCTGCTGAGGAGAGTGCCCATCGTGGCCATGAGATACCTCAGCATAGCGATGACTTATAGGTATTCGTCCTAGAAATCATTTGAGGGCGATGAAGCACATTCCGGCGTACTGCAGATTTCATTAGTCAATTGCGCAAATTCGAAGAAGACAAAGAAGGAGCGCAGATGCACAGAACAGTGCCTGTGCTTTGCATCTGAGTTCCTTTTTTGTCCCGTTCGATTTCGCGCGATCCAGTATTGAAGATACTGAACTAACTAGCCCAATAACGAATTATATTGCAGGTTACTCATCCCAAGCCATGAAGTAAGTCACCAGACAGAACGGTTACCATGGAAATATATAGGTAGCCGATAATGATGTGCTATCATTAAGAACAAATTCGTTTCACTCGGTAATCCCATCTATATGCAGATAACCAGTGTTATTTTATAATTGAAGAATGTGTCCTAAATCAGGAAAGTACAGAACATGATGCTGTGGGCGGGCTTTGCAACATTCTCAGGCTAACGTATGTTGAACTGGAGCGAAACACGACGCAGTTACGGTATATCATGCAGTGGAGGCTGCCCCTGACGATACGGATGATCTTTGATGCGGACCGTAAGGCAACGAGTGCACCTTTTTAAGGAGTGTCATACAGTTCCACGCAATATAATCAATAATCATGTGGCCCAACTGCACCCTGATTCGAAAGAAATAACCCTATTAAGTGACTGCTTGGTCTGGATGTCGACGAATGTCAACGAAGAAGCCGAGAAACAACGTCAATATCTGACGAGCCAGCCACCATTGCGTGTAGCCCGGTTAAGCTCCATATGCGTGGATGGAAAGGGTGCTGGGACACAACCGGTAGTGAGGGCTAAGTAATGGTCATAGCCGCTAGCAATAAGGAGGAAATAAAATGAAGACGCGCAGGATGTAATCAGTAATCATATTGGAGCCTTTAGCGAACACTTGGAACAGAGATATTAGGGGCAGGGCAAACGTTGCATCCTCGGTGCACTGCCCTTAACAACGATGCCTGTGATGAGTGGGCGCCAAACGGAACTATGGTGCTTCTAACGCAGGAGTCGATGCACTCGGGGTGCGCTACAATCTTACCACGTCATAGTGAATTGAACTCTTTATCTATCTATCTATCTATCTATCTATCTATCTATCTATCTATCTATCTATCTATCTATCTATCTATCTATCTATCTATCTATCTATCTATCTATCTATCTATCTATCTATCTATCTATCCATCTATCTATCTATCTATCTATCTATCTATCTATCTATCTATCTATCTATCTATCTATCTATCTATCTATCTATCTATCTATCTATCTATCTATCTATCTATCTATCTATCTAGTTGCCTACGACTTTGTGCTCTCCAGGCCGTATCGTTAATGGGATTTATACCAAAATTCGTATGGCACAACATGACTGTATGACGAACATTAATGACTGGTCATATCATGAACATCATGACCAACTTGTCATGAACGGTATGATTTAGACACCATGGCCGTGGTGTTTCTGCGACAGTTTCCTTCACTTGATATATCCAAAAATTGGTAAGTTGAGACATGTCTGCATGACCAACATAAATGGCAGCTGGTAATATGAAAATCATGTCGACGATGTCATGTACAACATGAATTACATGCCAGCTTCCCTCTTTTCCATCTTTCTCGAGTGACAGTCGTTTGCACATTCTTACACAGGAAAGGTGGCCGCGTGGTTTAATGGGCGTTTCAACCGAATGGAGTCGCCGTCACGTGGCGGAAAATTCCGTCTAAGCGAGTCGTAACGTAAACGCTAGTCAACCTTTCTGTCTATGCTTGAACAAAAAAAAAAGGACAGCCTCGGTACAAAAACATTTTCTCTTAATTCTTCGCAATAGTTTCGTTAAACTTGCCTGGTAATATCGCGAAGTAAGTGCAGCGGTGAAGGAAAGTTCTTAAAGGAGTCCTGACACAAAAATTTTCGCCCCGCGTTTTTTTTGCTGCAATGTGTTGCTTGGGGGCCTGTTAGTCATAACACGGTACATCGTTTGCTGCAGCGCGCGACAGATAATTAATTACAAGCTCCTCATTACCGACACAGCCTCAGTTTCGGTTTGACAGAGCTCCAAAAACGACAAGCCGCCGGGTGCAACTATCACCACCTAGCGAGTGAAACGCTCGGTCACGTGAGCACACAGAACAGTGACGCACTTACGCGCGGTCTGCATGGTCTGCTTGCATTCGCTTGTCACAAATGCTGCGTGATGTCGTCGCCGTTATCGTCCCCGCTGTCGTCGTCGGGCTCATCGTCGTCTGATGGCGACGATTTTCTTGCGGCGGGGATGGAAGGAATTTTAGACGTAGCGAATCACTTCAGGTTTCACCCGCTGGCGAGGAGTGCTTCGTCGGCAAGCGGCAGCGATACCAGCGACGACGACCACGATGAACCTCACGTCGGTAATGTACTATGGTAAGACCCGACACATTCGTGCACAAATGTTGTGCAGTGCAATTCATTTAGCCAAAGTACGTTCGCTTTTTCTACGTTCAATATCCGATTGAATCACTTGATAACATTGTGATGCCCTTCAAGTTGTTGGTGCCGAAAAAAGCTAGGTAACACCACAGCACCAGACGTGAGCGATATGCACAGGGTGGAGTCGGAAGACCCATGTACACCAAGTCCGGCGCCTGTTTGGTAAAGCAATGCGCCTCGAAATGAAGCCCGCAAACGCGACTGTTCTGCACCGGGGAGCAGTCCTGATACTCCTGACGTCCACAATCGTACACGAACTCAATCCACTTATGCCGCCGAGGTTCGTCGCGGGGAAACGTATGCAGCGATACGCCTGATCCTGACTTCGACGTGCAGAAGGAAACAGCGCAGAAAGATTTCGGCATTGTGGCCTGTCACTGCAGCCCAGGCAGCACAGGGAAAGCTGTAGTGTCGTCAAACACAAAACTTTCAACGTGTGCGCCGCGGAAGCCCCTCCTCTTGGCCGCGGCCACACACTCGCGAGCAGCCGCCGAGCAGTCACCAACAGCGCAGTGGCGAGCGCGCCAAGAAATGGCGGCTACGACGTCATCATAACCTGTTGTACCCGCTGCATAGGGGGGTCACCTCGGGTCACCTCCGAGGGTGTCAATGCCGCCAGGTGCGGCCTAGAATGCTGCATCGTGCAAGCGAACTTCAAAATTCATATAAATAACCTTCCAAGCTTTATTCGCTGTAGATATTTCGCAGATGGTACACGCATGTACACGGGAATCGATCCAGCAGGCTATCTCGGCCGCGAAATTTTGTGTCAGTACCCCTGTAAAGTGGCAAACAGGTGTGTGCATAAACTCTTGTGGCCAACCTGCTGAAAACACACTACAAAAAGGTTGTTTCAACATAGCAGCGTAAAGAGTGAAGAAAAGAGGTAAAAGCCGTTGTAACATTTGGTTTGTACATTTTGCTTTAATTACGCCCAGAACAAGGACTCTCAAGATACTGCGATAGTTGAACAATGCTTCTGCTTCTTTACTACAAAAGTAGAATATTTGGGATGAATAGCACAATGTTGATACGATTTAACAACTTTTGATAAATAAATGCCTAAACTCAAAACAACTGTAACGGCCGGAGAGGTACCTGCACGTTCGCGACTGGTAGCCAGCGTTTCACGGTGCGGTTATCATAACCGTTTTAGGAGCTTGTTCGGCAAGGTTCTTAAGGTCGCGCCTTGTCCGGCAGCGATGGCGGTGGCGTGTACACTTCTCCGCTCACTGCGCATGCGCGTCCCCTCCCTCTCTCCTCTCCTACACTCCCCCCTCTCTACTCTAGGCATCCCTCCCCGCGGCGTCCACATTCCCACTGCGCATGCGCGTCCCCCCTCTCTCTCCTCTCCTACGCTCCCCCCTCTCTCGCCTCGCGACACCGACGCAGGCAGCGTCTGCTAGCGAGTTTCTTGGTTGAAAAAACCGACTGCTCGCGCTGCACAACCGTTCACTGGCCACCCCGTATATATGGCACTGGATATTGACCTCCAAGGTGGTGCCGGTGCGAGATTTCTCCTGTGCGTTGTTGAACAATAAAAATTCGCAGCGAGCGTGTTAACTAAAAGCGGACTGCGGGTCTCTCTGTCCAGTCGGAGTCTTCTGTCTCTCATTGCCCATTAGCAGCGATTGGCATGTTCCAGTAGGAGACTCCGGTCCATCACTGCGTGCTTTCCGCCTTCTCCTGCGCAACGCTGCGATGAGCGCCAGCGTCAACGCCGCCGCCAGTGTAAGCGTTAGCGCCCGCTGCTTCGCATCTACACATGGTTCCCTTTAGCGGGAGATGGTGTAATTTTCTCTTCGTCGGGAGCTCAAGCAGTGAAAACTTCGTTACCGCTCGGCCGCATGGACACCGCACAGCAGCGCGGCGGGCCCGCAACGAACAGCAGCTGGGGCTCGCGGCCTGAGCGCCGCATGTAATGTGTATATAACAAAGTTGTCACGTCTATATATGATGGTAGGCGATGTGTACGGAGGATTCGCGGGTTACCCGATCATCTCCGAGCAAGCTCCTCCAACATCATTCATTTTGTGGATATCGCGTGATTTTTTGTGATTATACTCTTGCTATCTTGTCCCTGTGCATTGTGTAATATCAAGGCAACTCCTGGCACCTCGTCGAGTAGTCACCAGTCCGACAGGATGTCCTGGGGGTAGCCCCGGGTCAACGAAGACTCCGAGGTGGGACTTAGGCTTAACCTCCGGCAGCAGCGGCGGACGGAACCGAGGTCAACAAGGTGCGTTCGTCTCGCGTCCAGCAGTGATTCGTCACTTGTGCGCGACAGCAATGTCAACGAACTGTGACGCTGCTTCAGTACAGACCGGAACGCAGGGCTGTGCAGAGGCAACGACTGGCGATATGGATACTAGTACATCATCATTATCATCAGCCTGTCTACGCCCACTGCAGGGCAAATGCCTCTCCCATGTTTCGCCAATCTACCCGGTCCTGTGCTTTCTGCTGCCACGTTATACCTGCAAACTTCTTAATCTCATCTACCCACCTAATTTTCTGTCTCCCCCCTCACGCGTTTTCCATCTCTTGGAATCCAGTCAGTTACCCTTAATGACCAGCGGTTATCCTGCCGACGTGCTACGTGCCCGGCCCATATCCATTTCTTCTTCTTGATTTCAACTATGATATCCTTAACCCCCGTTTGTTCCCTGACCCACTCTGCTCTCTTCCCGTCTCTTAAGGTTACACCTATCATTTTCCTTTCCACCGCTCGCTGCGTCGTCCTCAGTTTACTACTCAGATACCGAGTGCCTCTGGTTCTGGCAAACGCCGAATAGACGCTACATCTACCGCATCTACTGCGTCGGTGGCCCCTCCGGCGTCTAAACGCAGCTGTGTTGCTCCTAACGACGAGTTGTCCGCGTTCTACAGTTGTTTCCGTACTGGACATATGCGCTCCTCGTGTCCGTAGGGAGTTGATTCCAACATGGCAGCGGGAGATCCTCCTGCATATAAGTGTGGCTTTTGTAAATGAAATGACCATGAAATAACAGACAAGGCCCCACCAAGCAACAAGCCACGAAAGCTAAGCGGAAGGCACGCCGCAAAAACTTCAAGACAGCAAACCCAGGCGCTACTAGTGCAGTGCTGACAACAAATCGCTTTGCACCACTAGAAGAAGAAGCTAATGAAGATCATGACACTCAATCAGAAGCTTTTCTTACGCCTCCTAATCACTTGACATACTGCGAGACAGTAAAACAGAAACGTCCCGAAAACAAATAAGGGGCCGCGCCGTCTTTGAATGAGGAAATCGACTCGGATCCTGCCTTAGCTGAGCTGGATAAACGCTTGGCATCTCTGCAAGAAGTCCGTCGATTGACGCAGCGTCGTGCCGCAATACGCCAACGCATCACCAGATCACCCGGACACCACCTGAACACACAAGTGTGTGCGCCGGAGAGTCCTCCATGTCACCAGTCTCTGCCTGTGCCTGTCTCACCTGGTGCCTTGTCTGCGACGGAACTGCTGCAGTTTGTAGCCAAACAACTGCAAAAAATATCACTGGTGTTAGCAGCTAATATTCCAAAATCAACCAGTCTCTCCCTGGCGTACTACAACGGAATTGCCGCGGCTTGAAAACAAAGGTTGGCGAGCTTCATCGGCGCATACGCATGAACGAACTGTCTGTATGGGCGTTACTTCTACAAGAGACCAATTCATTGCCACGCCTCTACGGTTTTAACGCATATGCTGACCCCTCTATCGCCGACAAGCGCTGCGGCGCTCCAGACTGTAACCCTGGAAAAGTGGCTGTGTATGTCACCAACAAACTTCCACATTCACCCATCCCCCTGACACAATGGTGTAATCGGTGGCAGGAAGTGGTTGCCGTGTTGGTTCGACTCCCTCGCGCTGACGTGATTCTGGTGTCCTGCTATGTGCGACCATACAGTGGACAGAACTCGCACATTAATCTCGGGTGGTTGCGACATCTGCGGCGGACGTACTCTGGTCGACCAGTATTAGTGGCGGGGGACTTTAATGCGCCGCATATGGAATGGGGTTACCCAACTACAAACCAAAGCGGTCAAATGGTGATGGAAGTATTCGTGGACGCCTGACTCACCAGACTTCCCAAATTCACCAAATTCACCAGACTCACCAACTCGACGCTGCGATCATGCGGGGTTCCTGCTTACTCTCCCGACCTCACTTGGTGGCTCGGCCAAGCACCACTAAAGTGGAAACAAGAACCAGATTGTTGGGGTAGTGACCATTACCCCATACACGTAGGACTGCACTCGGATAGACCACAAGGTTGGCGCCGTAAGTGTCATGTCACGAACTGGGATCTATTCCGCTTTAGGCTAAATGAGTGGATATCAGCAACTACGGCGGCCGCTCGTGAAGATCCACTAGACGTCATTCGAACTATAGTTTCCAAAGCTACCGTGAGTTCTTGGGGCGATGACTGCAGCCCCCCCCCCCCCCCCACCTGATCTACAACTGCTACGCATGTGGGCAGAGCGTCGCGGTACAGAAAAAGCTGTTTCTCGCTCCCCAGATTCTTTTGTGGATCGGTACAATCTCAACCGACTGACTGCAGTGGCTCGCAGACATGAAAAGCGTCTTTCCAGAAGCAACTGGATGCAATGGTGTGCGTCGCTTGGCCCTTCCTCTACAACTTATTCGATTTGGAGCACCTTTCGGGCGATGGAGCGAGGTGCACGAGTACCTGATTCGGTATCCACAGCGTGCCTGGCGTCTGGGAAAGATCCTGCTCTATTTACACCAGAGGTTGCGAGATCCTTGTGCCCAAACTTCGACAGTGCCCCAACCGCATCCCCACTGCCGTTCTTCATCCCGAAACAGGCGGGAGCAGTCCCACGCCCCGAAGATCTCGAAGGTATGGAGTCACCGTTTACTATGGCCGAGCTGTTGGCAGCGATTGACAAGGCTAAACCTCGGACAGCTCCAGGCGTGTATGCGATACCGTATGTAGTGTACAAAAACATGGAAGGGACGGCACTTATGTGGCTTCTGGATACTATTAATGACGTCTGGATATCGAGAGAAGTCGCAGCGTCATGGAAACATGTGGTTGTTGTAGCCATCCCAAAACAAGGCAAACCCAATGGCATTCTCGGGAACCTGCGACCAATTGCGCGCACTGTAACTTTATGTAAACTTCTGGAACGAATGGTGGCT
Organism: Rhipicephalus appendiculatus; assembly: GCA_030522465.1. Taxonomy (NCBI): domain Eukaryota; kingdom Metazoa; phylum Arthropoda; class Arachnida; order Ixodida; family Ixodidae; genus Rhipicephalus; species Rhipicephalus appendiculatus. Next base: position 35,604 of record JALIZH010014675.1, read on the forward strand.
ACGCGCCTTCCATGGTGGCTGGAACACTTCAAGTGGTATCACCTCGGCCAGATCGGATTTCGGCCTCAACTTGGAACTGAGGATGGCCTAGAGTACCTCTCCTCTGCGATGCTTATAGGTGGCCGCTCACACCGCGTACGAACTTTGATTGCAATGGACATACATCGAGCCTGTGACACCGTCAGCCACGAAGCAATCCTTGAGGTTCTTCAATGAATTCGCTTGCCTGATCGTGTCCGAGCATTCATCAGTTCCTGTCTTGGAGAGCGCTCCTTTTCTGTCCGCATCTTGGGTAACAGCTACGGCCAATTCAACACGCGACGTGGTGTTCCACAGGGGTCTGTTCTTGCGCCAATTTTATTCAACGTTGCATTACTACCGCTGGCGTGGAAGCTATCAAGCATTCCCGACTTAAAATTTTTGATGTATGCTGATGATGTAACAGTGTGGTGGACTGACTCTTCTGTGGACCATCAAGTGCGAGCACTGCAGGCAGCGCTCGATGCAACATTTTCGTGGTGCTCTTCAGTGGGACTCACGTTCTCACAAGAAAAGACTACCTATATGAGCATTGCTAATAAGTGGGGCCGCCGCAAGCTTGACCGAACCCCTGTAAGACTTACGCCTGATGGACGTGTTCTCACAGAGGCGTCTACAATCCGTGTCCTTGGTGTAGACTTTTCTGCATCTGGATCGGCCTCCCTATGGCTTCGGTCGGCACGCAGAACCGCCTCCAGCATGCTGCATCTTTTTTCGTCGCATCGCTCAGCCAAGTGGCGGAGCGCGAACTCGTATCGCACGGCAACTGCTTTGCTCGGTATTCCAGCCTCGATAAGTGTACCAAGCACAGTTCCAGCACTTCACGAAAGCAGAATGGGCGCGATTGGAAACTCTGAATCGTGAAGCCATGCGTGTGATCACAGGCCTTCCAAGGTTCACTCAGATTCCGACACTCCAGGCAGAAGCACAGCTCAATACGCTAGACGAGCTCATTCACGAAAGACGCAAGGCAAGGATGATAAAGCACAGCAGTGTTTTTGCGGCTCCTTCTTTAGCGCATTACATGGACCCTAAAGCCCCTTCGCTTGACGAACCTACGTTGTCAGTGCCACCATGGGATCATTGCCAAGTGACCACCAACAAGGCTCTGAGATGTATCCGTCAAGAGGGGCACGGAAACACTATCTGTAGGTGCATCCCTTTCCGCCCTTTATTTTCGGCATCTCAAACAGTTGAACTAAAAGCATATGTGGACGCCGGGTTCACATCATCTATACTGCACACTTCCTTAGTGTGCCCTTCTCACCCACATGTCAACCAGACCTGCTCTTATGCGTTAGACAACCCCATTACATCCGTCCTAGCAGAGTTAGTTGCTCTCTGTGATGGTCTTGCCGCACTTCAACCACTCGTCGAGATGCAACACCCATCAAGTCTGATCCTTTACACGGACTCGACGCAAGCTGTTCGCGCACTCCCTCGCGTTGACCGTTCAGTGGGTGTAGCAGAGCAATTTCACCGTTGCGCTGCAGCTTATCCGTGCTCAGTTCGAGTGTGTTGGATTCGCCGATCCAGTGTTCTGGCTCATGCCGCGGCAGATGCCGCTTGCCATCCTGTAACCGTCATGTACCCCTTACCTCTGCTCCTGCTGCCACCTTCTGACACTGTGGACATTCACAAAGAAAATCTTCGGCGCACCACGCGAGCTCTCATACCTCCGCGTGGTCATGACCTCCCGAGTGGACTTACTCGTCAAGAGGAGGTATCGCTCCGAAGGGTTCGCGTGGGTGCAGCTGTGACGCCTTCAATCCGCGCAAAGTGGGGCTACACCGACACAACTTCAAGCTGCCCATTTTGTCCTGCGCCGGTGCGGGAAGCCGACCTGAACCACCTCCTATGGACATGTCCTGGGCTTCAAGCGGCTCGTCGACGCCATCTGCGGCGTGCGGGGCTCCAGCACACCAGGCCGCCTGATTTGCAGCGATGGATATACGGCCCGAACCACACGTCCCTCCTGGATTTCATGGCGGAAACGCAGCTACATAGTTTTGTGTAATATGTATTGATGCCGTAGGGCGAAGTCACGCAATAAAAAAAAAGAAAAAAAAAGTAGCATCGAATCGGCACTAAAGACGATGAAGACGAAGAGCCCGAAGAGCGCTTGACCGCGACTGACGGCATTGAACGTAGGTTGTTGGTCTTGAAACTAAATGTCTTTATAGAAAGGACAAAAAGCCACACTTATAAGCCACTCTAAAATGCAAATGACACCGCACACTAATTCTAAAGCAAAAGAATTAGGCACACCGAGTGAAAATCATGAATTTACCAATGTGAGTTATTCAAGACCGCAAATAGCATTTCATAAAACTGACGTGACGAACAGCGTAAACCATGTTGAGTTCATCGAGAAAACTCGCAATGCATCATAAGGCACGAGGGTATCTGTAGATGGTGGTAGCAACAGTCAAAGGGAACTACCAGCCTCCCTTATGGGCTCGCTGGAGATATCCAACTGTCTCAGATAGCAAGCCGCGCCTCCATATCTTAAAAGCCAACAAGGTGCGCCCCATCCAGGCGTTCAGAACCATATCCTCTCGTTCTTTCGTACTCTCCCTTTTCGGCTATCCTTGACACCTTCGTTGCGTTGCTGTGGGAGTGTACCCTACAAGTGGTGCCTCAGGACGTAATAGGTAATATTTTGTTCAGCTGTGTTCAGATCTGTTGGATGGCGTTTTGTATCCATCATGATGACTATGTTGGCTGTCCCTCTGGCTCTCTAAGTGACGATGGTAGAATGCGACGCGCTACTAAGACGCTGCTGCAAGCTCTGACTAGTGCCTCCTCTATTTTTTCAACGTCAGCCAGATGCGCGTAATACAGCCCTGCACCACCCTGTCCTCTCGCGCTTCCTACTCCCCCCATTGCCTAGCCTCCGCGTCTGCTCTGCGTTCATGGGAGGAAATAGTTTTTACGTGGTGCCTCACTACGGAAGTCAAATGAAGTAATATTTTGTTCAGTTGTGTTCATATTTTTAGGGCGGCATCTTGTATGCCCATGATGGCGGTGTCGGCTGTCACGTCAGGTCTCTCAGAGACTCGTTGTTATTGCAATAACAATTATATGGACACTCTCGGCTGATTTTTGCCGTCGATGCCGTCATGTCCCAGATATGTATATGTATATATAAAAAAGGCACAAAGAAAAAATAAATTAGACGAAATTAATTCCAAACCACCTGACCTCGTCCAAACCAGCGATTCGAACCAGTGATCCCTCGCTCCGCAGCCTGCTGCGCTAGCCATCACAGCCACACGCCATACTCGTGCCAACGATATAACGGCGAGTTATCCATATGCACCATTTGCCGCTCGCGGTACGCAGGTCTCGGAACAGCTTGAGCGTGTTTTAGGTGTGAAGCATCTTATGGCGAAGCTTAATCCGGTGGTGGTGGTGGTGGTGATGTGCCGCGTGCCCTCCCTTACTGCGCATGCGCAAACCCTTTCAAAAAAATAATAAAACCTCCTTTCTCCCTCTCTCTCTAGGCATCCCTTCCCGCGGCAACCATACCCTCACTGCGCATGCGTCTCCCCTCCTCTCTCCCCTCCAACGCTCCACCTGTCTCATCTAGGCATCCCTGCCCGCGGCGTCCACACTCCCACTGCGCATGCGCGACCCCCCCTCTCTCCTCTAGGCATCCCTGCCCACGGCGTCCACACCTCCCACTGCGCATGCGCGTCCCCTCTCTCTCCTCTCCTACACTCCCCCCTCTCGCGCCTCGCGACGCGACGCCGACGCAGGCAGCGTTGGCTATCGAGTTTCTTGGTTGAAAAAACGGACTGCTCGCGCTGCATAACCGTTCACTGGCCACTCCGTATATATGGCAATGGATTTTGACCTGCAAGGTGGTGCCGGTGGGAGCTTTTGCCTGTGCGTTGTTGAACAATAAAAATTCGCAGCGTGCGCGTTAACTAAAAGCGGACCTGCGGATCTCTCTGTCCAGTCGGAGTCTTCTGTCTCTCATTGCCCATTAGCAGCCATTGCCATGTTCCAGTAGGAAACACCGCTCCATCACTGCGTGCTTTGCGCCACCCCAGTTTTCTCTCCTGCGCAACTCTGCGATGAGCGCCAGCGTCAACGCCGCCGCCAGTGTAAGCGTTAGCGCCCGCTGCTTCACATCTACACATGGTTCCCTTTAGCGGGAGATGGTGTATTCTATCACGCAACGCTTTTACAGTTTCTTACAAATTGAAAACTGCCCTTGAAATGCGCACGAAAAAGTGGCTCCCTTCTGCAACACTCATGATGTAGAAGGAAAAAAATGAACACCTGGCACACTTGGCGTCAGACGCCACCGCGTGGCAGGAGACGCAGGGGGGGTCATTCCACGTGCCCAAGTTTAAAAGAAAAAGAAGTATCAAACAGCGTCGAAACGCCATATAATCATAAAATCAATCCTTGGCTAAATCCCCCTGAGTGGGTATGAGCCATGTCAGAGGCAAGAACAACAGCGTCGGTTTCTGCATTGTGGACACTCGCAGCGCGTTGCTCAAATACAAAGACGTAACAACTGCGACAGTTGTTAGTTCACGCTTCTCCTGTGTATACTTATGCTTCCTTTTCGAGCGTCCTTCTTTGTGCTGCGGTGGCGCGTTGAAAGTATCGAGGTGCTTGTCGTTGTTCTTGTGAAAAAGTAATTTCTTGCTATCGCATTCATTGCTTGGCCTTGGTGGCGAAACTGTGACATTTTAGATGTGAAGCAACATCCGGTGGTGGTGGTGTTGTGCCGCGTGGCCTCACTTACTGCGCATGCGCGAACCCTTTCAAAAAAAACAAAAATAAAAAAACCTCCTCTCCTCCTCTTTCTCCTCATCCTTCCCCGCGGCAACGACACCCTCACTGCGCATGTGCCTCCCCCTCCTCTCTCTCCTACGCTCCCCCCTCTCTCCTATAAGCATCCCTGCCCGCGGCGTCCACACTCCCACTGCGCATGCGCGTCCCCCTTCTCTCTCCTCTCCTACGCTTCCCCCTCTCTCCTCTAGGCATCCCTGCCCGCGGCGTCCACACTCCCCACTGCGCATTCGCGTCCGCCCCTCTCTCTCCTCTCCTACGCTCCCCCCCTCTCTCACCTCGCGACGCCGACGCAGGCAGCGTCTGCTAGCGAGTTTCTTGGTTGAAAAAACCGACTGCTCACGCTGCACAACCGTTCACTGGCCACCCCGTATATATGGCACTGGATCTTGACCTGCAAGGTGGTGCCGGTGGGAGATTTCTCATGTGCGTTGTTGAACAATAATAAAATATCGCAGCGTGCGCGTTAGCTAAAAGCGGACTGCGGGTATCTTTGTCCAGTCGGAGTCTTCTGTCTCTCATTGCCCATTAGCAGCGATTGGCATGTTCCAGTAGGAAACACCGCTCCATCACTGCGTGCTTTGCGCCTCCCCAGTTTTCTCTTCTGCGCAACGCTGCGATGAGCGCCAGCGTCAACGCCGCCGCCAGTGTAAGCGTTAACGCCCGCTGCTTCACATCTACACATGGTTCCCTTTAGCGGGAGATGGTGTAATTTTTTTTTTTCAATCACGCGTCTGCGTTCGTGGGGCTATGCGGGCTACTATTGGGGACGCGCCACTGCGTCGCTGCGCGGCCTTTAAGATGTGCCACACAAGCGCTTCGATGTGGTGGCGGCATTGATTCAAGCCGCAAAAGGAGGAGCAGGGAGGAACAGTCCTGACAAACACGACATTGGAGAAAGGTAGCGCGTCTATCTTATCTCCATGGAAACCCACTCAAACGCACTTGTGACGCAAGCATCCGTGTCCTTTATGTGGCTTTAGGGTGTGCCACACGAGCGCTGTGAGATGCTGGTGCATTTCTTCGAGGCTTCGAGCCACATAGGAGGGAGTAGAATGTACTAGAACGGGGGGAATGTTCGGAACGAGCTTCGTAAAGTGAAGCCCAAAGAGGGTCAAGCCGCTTGTGGCTCTGCGCTTGGTAGCCTGCAATGTGTCACCCTTTGTATATGCATGCAGCTCCACCCAAGTGGCGCAGTGGTAGAATGCCCGCTTCGCACTCGAAAGGCCTGGGTTCGAAGCTGTGGATGGTGAGTTTATATTTATAGCGTCACTTGTTCTAGCTGTATTTGTTTTGCTTTGTGCCCCACGAAAAAAAAAAGAACTTGGTAGCAGTTTCTTCTGTTCCTTCCTCAAATTCAGGTGAAATTGATGCTTGCTCCGGTCACGACGTTGTACCTTGCCAAGTACTTCCAAATCCCTACGAGACAAGATTTTGCGCACTATGTAAAATCTATTTCGGTCGTAATTTCAGCTTTAGACTTCCTCCTCGTGCACTTCCGGTTCTCCCGTGGATGCTTCCTACGTGACTGAAATTCCTGATAGGTAGCCTAACGTATAATTCGCAGATAAACCAAAAATTACACCATCTCCCGCTAAAGGGAACCATGTGCAGATGTGAAGCAGCGGGCGCTAACGCTTACACTGGCGGCGGCGTTGACGCTGGCGCTCATCGCAGCGTTGCGCAGGAGAGAAAACTGGGGAGGCGCAAATCACGCAGTGATGGAGCGGTGTTTCCTACTGGAACATGCCAATCGCTGCTAATGGGCAATGAGAGACAGAAGGCTCCGACTGGACACAGAGACCCGCAGTCCGCTTTTAGTTAACGCGCACGCTGCGATTTTTTATTATTGTTCAACAACGCACATGAGAAATCTCCCACCGGTACCTCCGTGCAGGTCAAGATCCAGTGCCAGTGAACGGTTGTGCAGCGCGACCAGTCGGTTTTTTCAACCAAGAAACTCGCTAGGGCAGACGCTGCCTGCGTCGGTGTCGCGAGGCGAGAGAGGGGGGAGCGTAAGAGAGGAGAGAGAGGAGGGACGCG